>SNQN01000340.1:35184-105180 GCA_008642245.1 Bassia scoparia | reverse complement strand
TCAATTATAAATTTAACAAAAAACTAAAATGCTCATAAAACTRAATTAATGCTCATAAAAACTAAAATGAAGAATAAAACAAATGCAAAATCTAGAACTTACGGTATCATCGCCAAATCCAGCGTCCCACTTTTCAATGTCTCCCTTATATRTTTGCATATGTCTCAACAAATAGACGCCACAATCATCATGTTTTTCTTTGTTTTGCCAAGGTACTTTGGGTGCARTGGATTTCATTCTATCTAAGGCATCAATCATGCCTACTCCTTGCTTTTCAAATAACCTTATCAAGGCTTTCTTCTGCATTGAATAAAATATAAATTAATAACTAAATGAAACCATACAAAAACATATCAAGACAATAATGAGGATTAATTTTCAATTGATGCATTAAACTTGAAGCTAAAACAAATTTTCAACAATGTTGGCCATGATTGTGAGAATAAAGCACGACGGGAAAAAAAAGACTGCAAAACAGAAACGAGTATGGGTCAAAAAAACAACAGCAGATTTGGAAGCCTACTGTCCTTCTCCAACAACACCTGGAACGAGATCAGCACCCTTCGTGTACTGAACCAAAGCAGTACAACCGGGCAGCGCCTCGGTAACCGGTGCACACAACAGGAGCAATAGCTGCGCAACAACAGCAATTAGCTACTGGGAAGTAGTATAGGCTACTTTCTGGACAATAGAGGCAGAGGGAGCAGGACTTGGTCTGTGTGCCAATGGAGCAGCAGCTTCAAGAACCATTGGGGCAACAAGACAGAACAGAAAAAGAAAAAGCACTAAGAACACTAAGCCCAAGAAGAAGAAAGGAAATAAAACCAACCATAAGCTCAAAATAACCACAATAGATAGCAAATCCCAAAATGAAAGGCAAAAAAAATTAAAGAAAGGCGAAAAAACTCACAAACAACAGCAATAAAACTGGACCTAAATGAAAAAAGACTGAAATTGAAACTTTAGATCGAATTAAGCTACTTTGATTGAAAAACCGTGCAAGATTGACAGAGATAGAAGGAGAATTATTGAGATGGAAGAAAGACGAACCTCAAAAGGAACCCTAAAGACCATTAAAAAAAAACTCAATCGTCAGCGAAGTATCAGAAGATCACTTGACAGAAAACAAGAGAATTAAGAGGAGTGATCTGTGCTAGTTATCGTTGAAAAAAGAAGGCGCCGGGTCTATTGGTCGGCAAACCAATAAGAGTTACGACCGCCAATGGCTGTATGAGGAACAAACGGTTAAAGGAGAAAGTACCGTGGTAGGCTCGTAATTGATGAATTGATTTTTTACGAGTAAACATCATAAAAATATTAAGAATATCATTGGGTACATATGGCCATAACATCTTGCAGGAAGCTTCTTTGGCAATCTAAACATTATCAACTGTCGCCTTGGCCAACAATTTGTCCACCAGGCGACTATCAGCCCGACCAACAGAACCAAAAAAAAAAAAATCGCATGCATAAAGCAACAAAATTGCCTGATAGTACATACGTTATAGTGGACAATACTCTTTACCATTATTTGCGGATAATACTTGTATTTTGACTTGAATTTTGAATCCTCAAGGTTGGACGTTGTCAAGAAATTTCCCCAATCTCCCAATATCATTAATTATTGTGGTTGAAGCAGCTATGACATACGTAGTGTGAGTCATGTGGTGCAAGTACCTGGGAAGAAACCGTATTTTGAAATCAATTAGAATTTATTAGTCACATTTACTAAAATTTTTAATAAGTCGTAAAAAAAGAATAATGAATATTTGAGCTTACCAAATCAATCTGAATCAATTTTAGGGCAGAAATTTCTTTGATTTCATTTTGTCACAAGGTTTTCAATGAGAATCAGTTGAATCGTTCAGGCGTTTATCAGCTTTGCTACCTTTGTCCGTGCCGACAGAACCAATATCTAAAAATAATATTAACATCAAATATATGCGTCCAATGTCTAGTATTTTGTTGTTTTTTGGAAAACTATCATCTTAATAATTGAAAAACCGTAACAAAAGCGCAATTCTCTTGAGAAAATATTGCTGTTGGCATTCACTATCACTCCGCCTTTTTTGTGACTTTCATCATTCGAACAGTGCGTTACATAATGGCCATCAATCACATTGGTCATGTGTAGGGCTTCCCCCGGCATCTGTAAGGAAAGGGCGTGACGCTCAGCTTCAGTGTCATGAAGTATGACCATGGAGATCCGCATGTGAATGCGTTGGGTGATAGTTTCGAAATTGAGAGGGATCGTCGCACCGTTCCGTATATAGGTTAGTTCGACGGACGCCCGAAACATTGGTGCCAAATTCAGTGGCCCCACAAGTATGGTCCAGCTAGACGCAAAAGTGTGGTTCGGGACATGTACGTAATCAGATCATGTAAGCCCAATTCGCCCGCAGTGTAAGCGGCCTCTACGTGCAGGGTCTCATTTGTAGGTTCCATAAGATACATTAACAATTGAATTGCAAATAGAGCCTATTGAATTGAACTCATGAAAGCCACAACTAAATTACTAGGTATTGCTATTAATGGTTACAAAACCAACAAGATTCTAGTTAATGGACAAAGCGATCACGTTGATTGTAGTGCAAATAATAAGGTGCCTAGAAAAACCGGCTCGTCCGAATGGTTTATCTGAGCATATTAATGTTGTACAAGCGGGATTAAATTCGCTGAGGTCTTGTTTAAACATATATACGAAGATGTTAGTAAAAGAGATATATACAAGAACAATGAAACAAACAAAGGGTTAGGTAAAATATGCATAAATATGTATGTGTGGAATCCTCCTCACCTTGTCCACTGCAAACAATCAAAATTGTAGAGAACAAATACATCCAAAAAGGAACTCGCCTTTCATTTTGAATCTGCTAATTGAGGACAAACACAACGACCGATAGTAAGTTAGTATTGACCAATAACAATATGTATAATAAATGTTATACGAAGAATGAAAACCAGAAAACCATGGAAAAGCAGTTGAAAACGCTTAAGAAAAACCTACAGTAATTTCACATGAGGACGGATAAACAAGTGAGTTTCACTACATTGTATTGTAAAATTGGAATTGAAACTCGATAACTAATGATTAATCAAATAAGAGAGACAAAAGGAACATAAAAAGAGAGTGAGTGAAAAAGGAGTTTTTGTGAGTAATCTCAGATTTACTCATAATACCCTTATTTCGCTTGTTGTGATTCGACAAAGAGCTAATAACGATGCTGTTGCAATTCGAATAGACGAGAATGTGTTGTTGAGTGGTTTTGAAGAGAGAGAGAATAGAGAGACTTTGTGTCAAGCTGTGAGAGCGTATTGAAGTGAAGTAGTCAAGGTCGTGTGAAGTTAGAAGTGTCCGGAATGTGCCGTTGTCCCGGACTGACAAGCAAGGGCAGGTATTGTGATAGGCACGAGGCAAAACGAGGGCAAAGGAAACCCTGCTATATGAAGCTCACAGGTGAGCGGAATATACGCATGAGGTGCGGGAGCGTAATGACGCTGCTCACACCTCAGGCGATATACGCCCTTCAACTTGTCCATAAGGTTTTAGCAAACTTCGTATGTATGTGGTTTGAGCAGTATATATCGCAGCCAACTGGAGAGCGTAGTTATACACGCTACCCTGATGAGCCTATGGTATACGCTCATCTCTAGCGTATATTACGCTCATCATCTGCGTTATGATACGCGTCGATGATTTCGTAATATATTTTTCCAAGAAACAACCTCGAAACTATTTTGATATGTTCCTCCGATCTTTATTTCAGTTGAGTTTCCGCTTGATTCGACGCCACCCTAGAACCCTTGCTCTGCCGAAGCAAGGAAATTCTAGGACATGTATCTAGAATGGTTTCCACAGGTATTTCCAGGAAGTATATTCTGAATTATCTCACGTTATTTTCTGCGGAGTTCTTGCGGTAATTTATAACATTGCAATGACAATCAAGAAATCATAACAGAAATAGAGAAAATAATTTAAAAGAAGTATATTGGCGATGTCAGGAAAAAGTTGACGAACATCATGAAAAACAAAAAAGCACGACGATCATCGCGCAGCGTAATTTGTGTTGAAACTTTGGGTTATCCGAGGAAAACCGAAAAGAGAGAATGTGTTTGGCCTTGTATGTGACCTTTGGCACGTCATGAGTGTCCGAGTAACAGAACCTCACGTAAATTTCCAAACTTTCCTTGAGTTCAAAAGCATCTTGTCTGGAAGAGTCGAAACAAACGCAAAGACGCGGTATTGGTTCATCACGATTACTTCATTTGGGAGACACATTTTCAAGCAGTAAGGATCGGAGGGTGTCTACAGTCACTCACATAGTCTTGTTTTGCTCAATGTAGCATCTCATATCTGGTTAATTGATTGCAAATTGTCGTAGTGACAACACTGCTCATCTAAACGAAAATAAAAAAATTGCTAAAGTTATAAAACTACATTAAAACGGAAATACAAAATTGTTATAACCAACTTATCTCGATTGATCTCACAGCTTCAAAGGCATAATCAGCTATTGTTGTTTTGCAATGTTAGAATAGTTCTTGAACAAACTTTATTATGGGCACAGGAATGGGAGATCGGAAAGATTGATGTAACTTATCAGCACTACCCTCTTCTCCTTTTTTTTTCTTCCAAACGAATACTAAAATGATATGAAAAGAAATATTAGTAATTTACGTGCTAAATAAATTGTTACCCCAAATGACAAAAGAAAATAATTATAAAATAGACAGAAAAAAATAAACAAGGACTCCAGGGAACACACCATTGAGCTTAATTAAGTAATTGACTACTATTAACATTTTAAATTTGCCTGCTAATAAGACCTAAGAGAAAACTCAAAGAACCAAAWACAAGGCACATCATACAGTATTGTGAGGATAAGCTTATGAATAAATTTTCCCAATATTTGGTCATGAGACTCATGGACAACCTTTGCTATAAGACACTTGTAAACAATGCATATGGCAAAACATTAGGATGGGTATGATGGAATTCCTGTATGTTACGCACCAAGCCAAGCGACAAATCAAGTTCACCTACAGCAGACGCAACAAACAAAAGGCTCATCAATAGTACCATTTAAATTAATTATTAGTTGTTATTTAGCTTTCTTGTTTTGTCCTTTTTGGTGTGTTTTGCTTTTAACACAAGGATCCCAGGTGTTAGGGAATTTTGGGCTAATTTTACCTGAGCACCGTTGCTTTTTGAGGTCATTCAGAGAAGTTGAGAGAATTCTTGTATTGTTTTCTGAGAGTGATGGCTACTATGAGCTGCTTTCTGTTATTTTGGAATTTGCAATACAAGTTGGCTTTTCACCATGAGTGTGTTATTCCTTGCTTTCAGTTTTTAATTAATTTCCAAGGCTCAAACTATTACACATGACGCCTGACAGATATAAACAAGTTAATCTCTTCCTGTTTAATTGTTCTAAGTAGTTAAGTGTACTTCCACCCTTCTTCCTTTAATAACGATGTCATTCTTCCTTTCCCTTCCCTCCCCTTCATCACCCTCCCCTTCTTTTCCCTCCCACTTAGTTATCCAAACAAAGCCTAAGGACTTCTTTTCCGGCAGTGTGTTTGTTTGACCGTACAAGAATTAGGACTTCCAACGGAATTCTAAATTCCGATGTCGTACCGGAAATGCATAACCCCAAATCATACTTTCCGTTAAATTTAGAAGTATATGACTAATAAAATAAATTGTTAGATTCAAATGAGAACTAACCCAATATTAGGTTGTGCAACGAAATAATCAAACAGCTCCACTTGTTCTTGTTCCGAGGTTGTCATGGTCTCCAACCCTTTGATGTTAGCGATGTCAGGAGACAATGGTTGACTGTTGTTCAATCCAAGAGAGAATGAAGGAGGCTCTATGTCGGCTCCCAACACCTTCTTCGCTTTGGATCCCTCAAAGCGTCCTTTTCTTGATTTCCCATTTCTAGCCTTCTCATGACTTGATTAATTGCTTCACTATTGACATTGAAAAACTCATCATCTTCACTACAAATGTGGTCTTCCATCATTGGCCATTTCTTGTGACAACCTTTCCTTGGATGTCCATTTACTCCATAATTCGGTCATTGCATCTCCCATCGCTACTTTGATGTATATGCCATCATTGCATGAAAATGTTTGTTTCGCCTTTTCAACAATCCTCAAACTTTTCAAGGAGCTTTGTTAATTCCTCAATAAACTCCTATACAAACAAAGAAAAACAAAAGAATTAGACATTTCTCATTCAAAGTCATAATTTAAGACATTTTTTCATGCAAAGGTCAGAATTTAGGACATTTTTATCTAAAGAATGAATTTAGGACATTTTTCATCCAAAGACTAAATTTCGGACATTTCTCATGCAAAGGTCGGAATTTAGAACATTTTTTCATGCAAAGGTCAAAATTTAGGACATTTTTCATCTAAAGATGAATTTAGGACATTTTTCATCCAAAGACTAATTTAGGACATTCTTATGCAAAGGTCAAATTTAACATTTTTCCATGCAAAGGTCAAAATTTAGGACATTTTTCATCTAAAGAATGAATTTAGGACATTTTTCATCCAAAGACTACATTAGGACATTTCTCATGCAAAGGTCAAAATTTAGGACATTTTTTTATACAAAGGTCAGAATTTAGGACATTTTCATCTAAGATGGATTTAGGACATTTTTCATTGAAAGACTAAATTTAGGACATTTCTCATGCAAAGGTCAAAATTTAGGACATTTTTTTCTAACAAAGTTCAGAATTTAGGATATTTTTCATCCAAAGACTAAATTTAGGAATGTTTTCATCCAAAGATTGAATTTAAGACATTTCTCATGCAAAGACTAAATTTAAGACATTTTTCATCCAAAAATTGTGTGAATTTATCTTTTGATTATTTTCATTCAATTCCTATATTATGTTTTCTTTTATTTTATGATCTAAAGATCAGATATTCAGATGTATGTACATGATTTGATGAGGCCGCTCCTTATACCCTCACACAATGATGATCTAAATGAAGATGTGTACACTTTTTGCAAGCGTATTAGAGAATTCTTTTGTTCCACAATAAATTATCATCATTGCGTTGCTTATTAGATTATGATATTAATTGTTGATCAATGATCAAAGGGAAGATGGCAGGAGGATATATACATTTATAGTTACTTATGCATGGTGGCCTGGTGGGCGCTTACAGTTACAGTTAATCCTAGTCATTTCTCAAGCAAAGACTAAATTTGAGACATTTCTTATGCAAAGACTAAATGTGCGACATTTTACATGCAAAGTCTGAATTAAAAAATCGCAAGCTCTAAGGGTTTTAAGCCCACAATGATAATTCTTATAATTATACATAACTATTACAAAAATTTACCTTAGGAGTCATTGGTTTTTCTGACTTGGGAGCTTCGACCTTGGGAGCTTCGACCTCAGGAGTTTCTTGAAGCTTTATTCTGTCCAAGAGTTTTCCATTGCCAAAACCATAAGTCCTTTCAATCTTCAACCTCTTTTGAATAATTTCCTTCGTCTAACATGTGATTTGAGGAAAAGTCCTTGGTTGAACAATCTTTCGGACCATCATTCTATCAAAATAGACAATCTGTTTTACACATATATAAATAATTAGTTAATAATAAACAGCTAAGGCATACTATTTAGAACATTTTTCAAATAAAAGAGCAAATAAGAATTAGTTACCATCATAAATGGAATTGGTCCAGTGAAATTTGAAGGAATTTTTTCAGCCCTAAACTCCTCCACGGACAATTTCAAGCAATGTATCACATACTTACACCAATTTACATTTTCTAAATCTTCGACCTTTGTGATTCCCTTCAGAAATTTTATGTAACAGTTCCTATTTGTTGTAGATTTCACCAAACAATTTATGGCGAAAACGATGAAATCTACAATAAAATAGGGTGACAATTATTCTGCTTCACTCGACTTGGCTTCTAACAACTTGGCTTCTAACAGTTGAATTTTAGGGGTCGTGTTGTGTTTTATGCCTAAATGTGTACACCAACTATTGTGGAACTCTTTGTTTTGAAACCAAGTTTCCAAAATCTTTGGATTGCGTGAGTAATTGTCAATTATTTCTAAACCTTCCGAGGGTAATCCATATACCCTATACGCATCACCTTCCTCAACACGTAATTCTTCCCCGGAAGCAAATTGAAATGCACATCTACAACAACCTGTAGCAAGCACATAAGATAAAACACATTAAACACAACACATAAGACATTTTCTATCAAGGATGAGTCATATTGTATTAATCTAATTACCTCTCTATATTGAAGCTACTGACTAAGTTTTCCGTTAAAGATGAGTCATACTGTGGAAATTTCATCTCTAGCAAAGCTCCAAATCCGATCCTGATCTTTCACGTTCTGAGCTTTAGAGAAATCCTGAACAATACTCATAACCTAGAAGCGGTGTGCTTCGCATTGTAGCTTGAAACTTTGCTCGTATAGGTACCAATTGTTTGGAACTTGCATCAGCATCTTCTGTTTTGCTTCTTTTCTCTCTGCCTTGTGTAAGTTTGTTGCTTTACAACTCATCTCATCAACCTTTTTCTTACTTTTTTCTTTTGGTCACTCACTTTGATTCTTGTGTTTGGTTCACTTGTTTTTGTACGTTTGATTTGGTTTCTTGGTGATTGGTTTGGGTTGGGTGATTTCAGGGTTTGGTGATTGCTTGGTT
This sequence comes from Bassia scoparia, assembly GCA_008642245.1. Lineage (NCBI taxonomy): Eukaryota > Viridiplantae > Streptophyta > Magnoliopsida > Caryophyllales > Amaranthaceae > Bassia > Bassia scoparia. The sequence continues at coordinate 96,484 of SNQN01000340.1, read as the reverse complement.
GGGTGATTTCTTGGGTTTTGGTGATTGGTGGCATTTGACTTATTGGTGGTGGTTGGGTGAATGAATCATCTCTCGTTGATTTCATAGAATCATCATTCCTGAAACATATAAACAAATAATAATATAAGACATTATAATCATAGATATTATATAGTACTACATTTAATAATAATACAGAATTATAATATTAGATACTATACATATACTTATACTAGAACTACTACATACTACTACTACTACTACTATACTACTACTACTACTATACTCTACTATAACTACTACTACTACTACTAACATACTAACTACTATAACTACTACTACTACACTACCACTACTACTACTACTACTACTATATACTATAACTACTACAGTCACAATATAAGAAGTAGCATAAAAAAAGGTTAAGTAGTATTATACTTTTCTTTTTCAGTGCAAAAGCAACACATCATTGGATCGTAGCAACATCAGCCATCTTTTCATGAATAGAATATGCGGCACACCTTCACCCACGTTTGCACCACAGCATTCCTATTGTTGCATCAACTATAACATTTAGAACATTTTCAAGCAACTATAAACCTTTTACATAATTCATACATAATTTCAGACATGTTTTTTTAGTATTTAGGACATTTCATAGAAATTTAAGACATTTTGGATGTAGTCTTTAGACATTTTTCATGTAGTGTTTCGAATCACTTACTGCAATTCATTCCACCATGTAATTGGTTGATCTCACATAAAAATATTCGATCGACAATTGGATCCGTTGTTTGCACTTCATCGCTTATACATTTCCTAAAATATAGTAATATATAAGTTAGTACAAAATTACAAAAACAAAAAGATAAATCACATCATATATTGAGAATTTTGAAAATTTGAACTAAGATGATGAATTCTACCTCTTTCTACCCGGCTTTCTGATACACATGTTCTTGCTGTTTTGATACTCCAATTCGAATATCCATAATCTAAAATGAATAGAAATTATCAATAAAATTTCATGCAATATAGATACTCAAAAATAACAATAATCAAACTCAAATAATATGTGAAGCAATGTACTAAAATGAATAGAATAAGATAAAAACAAGAATCCAAAAGAAATAAGAAGAAAAGGGAGTAGACGTTTATCGCCCTTTTCATCTAAGAGAGAATTTAGACATTTTTCATCCAAAGACTAAATTTAGGACATTTTCATGCAAAGATCAGAATTTAGGACATTTTTTATGCAAAGGTAAGAATTTTGGACATTTTCATCTAAAGAATGAATTTAAGACATTTTTTGTCAAAGACTAATTTAAGGACATTTCTGATACAAGGTCATAATTAGGACATTTTTCATGCAAAAGTCATAATTTAGGACATTTTTCATCTTAAAGAATGAATTTAAGACATTTTTCATCACAGACTAAATTTAGGACATTCTACCCATCTAGACCAAGAATGAGTGAATAGTGGTCATTTTGCATTAAATGGCATCTGACAAGGAGTAAACAAGAAAAGTAAACCAAGAGTAAAGTACTAGTTTGTAACAAGAGAAAAGAAGATGGGACCAAGTAGGCTTTGATATCGTATGTATGTGTAGTTGTATGTATGTATGTATGTATGTGTTGTATGTATGTATGGTATGTTGATATGTAGTATGTATGTATGTATGTATGTATTTGTATGTATATGTATGTATGTATGTATGTTGTATTATGTATTGTATGTAGTATATGTATGTATGTATTTGTATGTATGTTGTATGATAATGTATTATAGTATGTATGTTGATGTTGTAGTGTTATGTATGTATGTATGTATGTATGTATGTATGTATGTATGTATGTTATTGTATGTATGTTGAGTAGTATGTATTGTATGTATGTATGTAGTAGTTGTATGTATGTAGTATGTATGTTGTATGTATGTGTATGTATGTATGTGTATGTATGTATGTATGGTATGTATGTATGTTGGATTGTATGTATGTATGTATGTATTGATGTATGTATGTGTATGTATGAAATGTATGTTGTATGTATGGTATGTATGTATGTATGTATGTATGACTATATAAGTGAGTGAGTCGGTGTGTTTGGTTGCTAACCCTATCAAATATCTGACATCAAAAACAAAAATACAGTAGAATTAGTGTACAAAATACTGAAAATAGACACAAATTTACTATATCCATTCTTCCAATCCAACATTAAAAACAAAAAAGGTACATATTAAATAGAAAAGGTATATTTAAAAAATAATTCATATTAATAACTTATAATAATTAACAAAGGGTTACAATGTAAATAAAAAGAAAAGTGGTACATTTTAACAAAACTGGGGTACAGTATTCTGTTCAGTATCAGTTCTCACTGCCTATGTTATAACAGTATTCTGCAAATTTCTTTTTTCATATTGCCAAAAAATTATCTGCTTAATTGTATTCTGACTAATAAGGTAGTTTAACACTTCAATTTTTGACATTTCATAATTTTCTGTTTGTCAAAATTTGTGCAGTTTTGGCCCTGATGAATATAAAAAATGACCTGAAAGATCCTTATAATGTTCTTGAGAATTGGGACAGTTATGTTGTAGATCCTTGCAGCTGGAGAATGATAACTTGCTCTACTGATGGCTWTGTTTCTGCTCTGTATGTTTGTTATTCAGTTTTTTTCTTCTTTTTTTATCGATTTGCTTATTAAAAGGATTAATTCTGAATTGAGTTCTAATTGTTATAATATAACATGTTTTGTAGGGGATTGCCTAGTCAAAGTTTATCTGGGAAGTTATCWCCATCTATTCAGAACCTCACTAAATTAGAATCAGTGTAAGTCTTAGTATATCTTTGGCTTAAAATTCGAGAAGTCGAACCTATGTTTTGTTTTTTCTAGGAATGTTATCTCTTGCATTATAATTTTGCATCAAAAAGCAGTTTATGTAATTTGGTGAATATGGTTTTTTAAGCCTGATGTTTTGTACCAATGAGGCAACAAACACGAGCACAGCAACAACACACAGCCCGTTCTTCTTTCTAGTCTAGCAGGGCGCCCACCTGCTGCAGCAGCCGCTACCGGTGGTTCGGGCACCAGTTGCAGCGATAGTCTCCAGAGGTAAGTGAGGTGGTGGGGGCTATAGGGGCTTCCTCATATTCATACTAATATGCATAATGGCACTAGGATTATGGGAGTGTTCGACTTCTAAAACTAGAGTGTCTAAAATCTTGATTAATGAAAACTACTTGTATTATATAAACATTTCTATCATCTTGCATACCTAGGTAAAAGTACCTAAATCGCCTGAACAAAAAAAAAAGACAAAGCTATTACATATGCAAAATCATAMAATACAAGAATCATTCGCTTCCTTATATCATTCAAYYATGTTCATAYAGAGTACATTAGAAGTTTTGTCCTACCATCCTTTTTGTTCTTTCTCAAGTCTCATTCATTCATAGTATGTAATTCCCCAAAACTAACAATATAAAGACAAAAATKAAGGCACAGACCAAAGGTACTTCACTTGAATACAAACTTCAAGCTAAAATTATTGTCCTTTATTTTCTTGTTGTTAGCAATAATAATAATAATACTGAAGAGATAACATGTGAAATAATGCGAGTTTCTCAGTAGTACGACGGTACGAATAATAGTGTACTTTAGAAAAAGAAGAAAAAAAGGCTAAACACTCTCTTCATTCTTTCCCTTTTATGACTAGACCTATGCCATACAGGAGGCCTATGCCACACACCAAGCCCAAAAAGATTTAGGACATTTTGTATTAAACTTCTGAAATTTAGGACATTTTGTATTTTAATTATAAGATTTAGGACATTTTGTATTATACTTCTGAAATTTAGGACATTTTGTATTAGACTTATAAAATTTAGGACATTTTGTATTATAATACTAAGATTTAGGACATTTTGTATTATACTTCTGAAATTTAGGACATTTTGTATTAAAATTCTAAGATTTAGGACATTTTGTATTATACTTCAGAGATTTAGGAAATTTTGTATTATAATTCTGAGATTTAGGACATTTTGTATTATACTTCTGAAATTTAAGACATTTTGTATTATAATTATAAGATTTAGGATATTTTGTATTATAAATCTAAGTCCTAAATAATACACAAAACTGAACTAAAATTAGTAAAATACACAACGGCAACGGAAAAAAAAAACTAAAATCAAAAGACGCAAGTTGATTCTTCTTCAATCAAGCTGCAAACATTATCTTGCTAAACGAACAAAATTTCAGAATAAATAATCAAACATAATTTCAGAATAATTTCAGCAAAAAAGCGAACACTATTTGACCAAAATAATCGAACATTATTTCCGAATAATCATTCATAATTTCTTTCAATATGATTTCCATGTGACTGATGCATAATTAGAAAACAACGCAAAAGTTTAGCAAAAAAGCGAACAAAATTTCAGCAAAAAAAATCGAACATAATTTGACCAAAATTTCAGATAAAGAACGATTATTTTGCTAAACGGACATAATTTCAGATGAACGAATAATTTCATATGATGAAGAACAGTAAGCAACAAAAACAAAAAACGATCTAAAATCAAATGAAAATTTTAGATGTAACATAAAACTAGAAAACGATTAAAATCATAAGAAAAACAAGCAAAAATCGAGTACAATTGCAACAAACTCAATCACTAGTAGATTATGAAAATCTCACAAGCATTTCTACACGAAAATCATAAATTAATCATGAAATTAAGAAAATAGAAATTACAAACCTGAAGATTGAAAACAAACAATTTGATGATGAACAAATTTCGTGAAGATTGAATTTTATGAAGATTTTCGTGAGCTTTTTTGTGAATTTTGTGAAAATTTTCGTGAGGTTTTTTTCTGAATTTTATGAAGATTTCGTGAATAGCAAGATAAGAGAGAGAAAGTAAAAGGAAAAATGAAAAAATCGTAAAATTAAGTGTAGTGGAGGGATTTGAACGGGTGTAATGTAATCAACGGGTGTGATTGAATCAAAATAAATGAATGGTGAGGATGTAAAGTTTTCAGTTTTTATTTTAGCAACTAGTTTTCACAAGATCCTTTTCCTATATGTATGTATGTATGTATGTATGTATGTATATATATATATATATATATTTCTCGCAATTTCTAATCTCCTTGTTCTATGCTTTTCTTTTTTCTCTGAATTCTTGAGACGCAAATTGCTCAAGCTTTTTGTTCTGTTCTTATTTGCTCAAATCAGAGTCAAAACTCAGTCTCACCATGTCTAAAAGAAGAAGTACTAGGTTAGTCGAGAAGGAAGTGATCGAGTCACCAAAAATCGAGACCAAAACTTCAAACAAGGAGGTTGAGAAGGTAATTGAATCAATTGTGAAGGAAATTCTCGAAGAAGAAGTAGAGGATGAAAAGGAGGAACCTCTAATCAAGAGAAATTCGAAGAAAGCTGTTACCACCAAAACAATCACTCCAAAATCCACCACCACAAAAATTGCAACTCCCAAAGCAACCACCAAAACTTTCAAAACCGCAACTCCAAAACCCACAAAAACCACCAATCCTAAAAAGCTTATCTCACCCAAACAAAAGGATTCTACACCAGAACCGGTAGAGGATTCTAAGCCGGAGGAATCGAAGAAGGAAGATGAGGTTGAGGAAAAAGGGTCTGAACCGATTGCAGAGTTTGAACCAATTGATCAAGAGTTGGAAGAGGAAGTTAAAAAAGAGGATGTGATTGGTGCAATGAGGAAGGAGATGAAGGCTAAAAAGGTAGCCCCAAAGAAACCGCCAGCCAAAGCGGTTAAAGAGGTTCAGAAGGAAGTAACCAAACCCACCACCTCAAAATAGCCTGCCAAAACCACCACTAAACCTAAAACCGCTACACCCAAGACCACTCCCAAACCGGTGAAGAAAAGGAAGGAAAAAGAAGGCGATGCTGCTAAGGGGGAAGTTAATGCAGGTTCGGATTCAAAAGGTCATGTTGTTGCTAGCAAGGTTGTAAGAGTGAAGACGGTTGCCAAGAAGGATGCTGAAGCTTCCAAAGGCAAAGAATTGATGATAGAACCGCAACCGGACCAATCCCCTGCATACAAAAAGAGGAAGCAATCTGCACTGACCATAGTTGAGGGCCCAAAGCCCAAGAAAAGTAAGTCTATCATTCCTCAACCTTTGTATGATCTTTTTGATAGACAAATATTGGTTGGCTTCTCTATTGCCAAAAGTTGGGTAGAACATAAGTTTTTGCATGAAATTAGAGATGCCCTAGCTTTTAAGAAATGTTCTGTGTTGTTTGCTAAAGAATTGGATGTCTTTATGCCTTTGGTTGAATAATTTTATGCTCACCTGTACACTAAGGACGATGGGTTTGATTTTGCTTTTGTTAAGAAAACTCCTATTAATCTGTCTAAGAAGAAATTGGCTAAAATTCTTAAAGTTCCAACTAAGGGACTTGATGTGTACTCTCGTGAAATTGGCCAAGTGTTAAAGGAGTCACAGCAGAATAGATCTAGAGCCGGTTGTTCAATAGTCCACCCGACCCTAAGCAGGGGTACACCATCGGCCATTTAAGGGAACCAATTATGAGGATATTTCATACTATAGCCTCAAAAATTGTGTTTCCCATAGCACAAGGTCGTATGTGTGTACGATTGATAGATAGTGTTTTCATTTACTGTCTCATGGAACACATTCCTGTCAATCTCCCTACTATGGTTCTTGGACACATGATCTGTTGTGTTGAGAAAGCAAAACATGCTCTGCCTTATGGTGGTTGACTGACCTTGGTGTTTAATCACTAGAAAATACCTATGGTAGGAGATTATGGAACAATGTCTCATCTCACCAATCAGATTATAGGTCACTAAGGTATGAGCTATGCAGGTGGCATATTGAAGATGAAAGATGATGTTAAGGGAAATGCAGCAGGTGTAGGGACTAGTTCCGAATCACTTCAGGCAACCTATGCCTTGGTGAAGCAGTTGAGTGACCAGAACACAATGATACAGTCCATGATCAACTGTGTTACTCAACTTTGTTCTGCCCTTCAAAAATCTTACAAGAGGGTTGAGGTTCGCCTTGACCAAGCTGGCATACCAGGTCAGGAGGATTTTGCAGAGAAGGAGAAGTCTTCCCAAGCTGCTAAGGATGATGAAGATCTGGTTTCTGATGAGAATGAGAAAGAAGAGGAAGTGGAGGAAGAAGAAGTTGCTTCAGAGGACCTCGAGGAGGAGGATGAATATGATGAGACTAGAAATGACTCTAGAGCTGATTAAATTGTCTCTTTTCTTATTCTATATTGCTGCTAACCCCTCTTATTTTTGAAAAACTCTATCACTGGTTTCCCCTCTCCAAAATTACAAAACATTATTCTCTGTAATTTGGTTTCCTACTAATTTGTAATAACTATTTAAGTATGACTATTACTTTTGCTACTGCTGTAGGAACAATTGGTAGCATCAGCATCCCTAGAATTATGTTTGAGCTGCCTAATTTATCTTTAACTCTAATATAATTAGTAGTTTCCACTACTGGTTGTTTTACTGTTTTTGTTAATTATTCTTTTGTTCCTTGATACTTTTGATGATGCCAAAAGGGGGAAAGCAGGTGAAGTTCTGATCTTTTTTACCTATCTCAGGGGGAAGCAGGTCAGATGAGTTGTAATTTGTGTGTGTTGCAGCAACTAGAGCAAGGCTGAAAACCTTGCTAGAGTTGATAGACCAATTTGGTCTGGAAGTAAGTGTATTCTAAGCGATTTACTTCTGTTCATCCTAATGGCTTGAAAAAAATCTGAACTAACTGATGTTCTTATTGCGAATGCATGTTTAAGTCTAAGAGCTTTGAGTCTAATTAGTATCTACTCTTTGTACTTAGTATCTCTTTCTTAAACTATTGTCAATTAGTTGTGAATTGGTGTACTTGTGAATTATGATTAATCTGCAGGAACAGTACGAGACCAGTTCCTTGGGTTCTTAAAAGAACTTAAACTATTGGAAATGTTCCCAAACTTAATGATATCTTTTGCAGGGGGAACTTCATGGTTTGTCATCATCAAAAAGGGGGAATTTGTTGAGTTCCTACCTTGAGTTTTGAATGATGACAAACCACTTTGAACTAAAATATATATGCAAGTTTTTGTTTGCATGTGCATGTAAAAGTCACAAGTTCAAAGTGTGTAAAGACGATGCTCATGAAGCTATGTCTCGAAGATTGCATGAAGACTAAGGTTTCAAAAGACATAGTTTTAGGTCTTAGTTGCAATGTAAGTAGTATTTGGATTGTTTAATGCATTATAAAGGTCAATATTAGAGAGTTGAATTAGTTGGATATAATAAGTGATCTTGGTTGCTTATTATATACAACTTTAAGTAAATTGAGTTGACTGGAACAGTTTGGGAACAGTTCCAGACCAGTCCTCTCAAGTTTACTTCTTAACATTCGTATTTTTGGAAAGTTTATTTTCACGTAAAATTGATTTTGAAAATAAACGGATGGTAAGGTTATTGTGCAAGAAAATCAGTGGATATATTTTCCGTGAAATATTTCTTTTATTTCCAAGGAAAATATATCCTCATGATCTCATGCAAGATACTTACCAAAGGCTTACTTAAGAGGACTGACAAGCACACAAATCCTAACACTTTTGCACGAGCCTTTTCGAGTAATCAAAATTGCAAAAGCTCTTTCTCTAAAGTTGAACCTAGCATTAATCCGATACTACACTTAGTTTTAATTTACTCTAATTCTAAGCATTAAGGCTATTCTGTAATTGAGAGAAAAAGTGTTGTCGATTGAGCAGATTGTGAGTTCAATTTGCTAAAGAACTTGATCTGGGATCAAGTTCATTTGAATCACCATAGTTGGTGATTGGGTTGAACTTCCATAGGTGAAAGTTGGGGATCTATTGTGCATAGGTGCATAGTCAAATTAAGTGTATTCTTTTGTTATTCAGAGGTGTTTAATAAAAGAGTGAGTGAGTGGAGGAAGTAGAATTATTAGAAGTCGAACCTCATTAAATTCTGGTGTTGTTTATTTCTTGCATCTACTTTCCGCTGCTTAAGGACTGGTTCTTAATTGGTCTCAGATAACCGAAAAATTTACAACACTTATACAATACTCAATTCACCCCCCTTCTTGAGTATAATATGTACTTTCATATGTCAAAGTTCGTTTCATGTGAGACTTACATACTATTGAAATAGAATGAAATCTCATTGACATAGACTTACGTAAAATTGAGATAGATTTACACAAACAGCCCAACTATTTTTCAGTGTACTTTTTTATGTTAGTGTACTTTTGTCTTTCTTTTCTTTGTCAATGTACTTTTGTCACTTATTTTTTGCCTTAGAAGCCCAATGTGTCTGGTAAATTTAGTTGATTGGTAAAAGATGATTCCATTTTATTTATGTAAAATGACATTTATGTATGTGTTTAATATTGTGTTAGAATGATAATTGTAGACAAAGAAGTCAATGTTTTTTCTCTCTCCAAAACCTCTAAAGAAAAAGCTCTTATTTGGAGTTTTTTATTTTGGGATTTTCACCCTGTTGAGGTGATTTTAAACTTCACCAACAAGTCAATCGCCTAATATTGTTTTTGGTTCGGGAGGGGGCTGCCCCTCTGGTTACTGGTTATAGAGATAACCTCGCAAACATAAAAATGGCTCCTAGAATCGTAGAAGAAGTTAAGAATGTAAAAACATAGGAAATCAAACCTGTTGGGGAATGCAACTGAAGCTTAGGATAAACAGAAATGAAGAGAAACGAAAGTCGTCCATTAAATAGTAACGATAGAGTCAAACTACAATTGTATTACAATTGTATTACACAATTGGGAAAGATAGTACCAAACTAATATTCCATGAGGATGAAATATGTTATGATAATCTAAACTATACTTGGCTACTAAGCCAAGTGTGACTAAGGAAAGTAGTAAAATGAAAAGATTAATGTTTGTTATTGTGTGTTTGTTGTTCTTCTTCTGGTGTTCCGACATTCCCTATTTATAGGCCCTAGTGATGAAGATCGTGAAGCAATTATGGCAATTCCCTCCTCCGATGGTTACTTAGCGCTCCTTCATTTGAATTCGTCAAATACTTTCCCTCCAAGTCTCCCGTTTACATGTCCAACTCCTTTTGGGCTTCCTTCTACTGGATCGTATCTTTAATGGGCCACGATCCTTTCCTTTATTTCTCTTCTCTTCCTTTCTCTTCCCTTCCTTTACTAATATTGAACCAAACAAGCTGTAAATCTAATCCTAATCCTAAGTAATTTATCAAGAAAATATTATTTTCAATAATACCTTGAGTAATTGGTGAATTCTTGGTGAATAAGGTTTATTTTTAATTTAATAAACAAGGAGAATACAATAAGGGTGATTTTCATATTATTATTGATAGTTCAACTCTTTAAGTGGGTTTAGGGGAATAATGGTTGTTCTACATTAGACTTGTGAGTTGATTAATATTTTTGATTAAGTTCCGTAATAATTGTGATGAAATAATTGTGGTGAAATTGAATTGAATGGTGATTGTTGAATAGATTTAATAATGCTGCTCTCCAAAATTAATGACTTGTGTTTAGAAGTGATTTTTAGCTCATGTTGATTAATTATTTGACATTGATATTACGTATTTCAAGGAGATTTTGGACTCACCCCCGCACCCTCTATTGATGATCCTATTGAACCATATTTGGTAGGCAAAGCATTTTTTTATGGGAGACAAAGCTTGTACCGAGTAAGCTTCTTCTCTCTTTTTCTCCTAGTTGTATGCATTTTCAAAATGAGGACATTGTGTCTCATTTAGCTTGGGGGAAGGACACTTTTCTTTATTGCTTTCTTGAGTTTGTTGCTTGGTTTGTACCATTCATTAGGAGCAAGAGTTTACTTGCAACAAAAAAATGTAGTGCTTTCTTAGTTGTTAGTGTGTTTCATTCTCCCTAAATAATGCTATTTATGGTTTCTCTTGATAGCATGCTTCCATGTACCCTACTTGTGGAAAAGTTTTGATTTTCAATGCTTATGATTATTGAGCTTGACTATTGTAATCTTGTGGTTTCTTTTCAAATTCCTTGACTAATTTGGATTTGTGTAATCATGCCTCATTTTACTACTTTGGAACAAGGAAGAGTTTTAACATGTGAGATTTGAGCCTTAATGAATAATTCCTCTTATTTCCTTCTCGTGTGTTAGTTCATGGTATGTCAATGATCTTAATATTGGCGAGGTACGGTTTAGTTCGCTATTTGGTCACCTGTTGAGCATGATAGGAGGCTTTCATTTGTTAGAAGTTGTGCTACATTGAATAGAAACATCATATTATCCCCTTGATCCATATTTTTTTTAGCCTTATCCCGTTTTTTTATAATTAACTGCATTACAAACCGAAATTAGCCTTAGTCGTATTACCCAAGTCTAGCTTGGGGAGCATATGGGTTAGTTGATGTGTGGTGTTTTTACATTGGTTCAAGTTGGAGTTCATTATAGTAGTTATGTTGTTAGTTGGTTGGCTCTTTAGTTTGTTGTATCATCATCTATATCGTAATTATTGAAATGCAAAGCAAAAGTTTATGTAGTTTTTCAAAAAAAGAAAAARAAGAAAAAAAATCCAAAAACAGGTTTCGATTCTTTTAGTAGTTCAATAATGCGTTTGCAAGCTGTATATTTCCTAATTTGATAATGATACACTGGTGGTTTTGGTTGTTGGAATTAGTTTGGTTTATGGAGTTGGGAGTTGATTGGAGTTGCGTTTAGCCTAATTTTAGGCTATGATGTTTCATTGGAGTTTGCTCCCATAAGATGGACTTTTTAGCTCACATTTCCCAAATTTATGCTACACCTAACCTAGCCCCATTACAATCTAATTAAAGACCTCACTTGATAAATTTGTGTCCATTTGTGTCTTCTAAATTGAGTATCTTGCCAAGGTCAAAGAATATGTGTTGCATTTTGAGTCGACTTTTTTAGGTTGGATGTTAGTATTTTTTGATCCCTTTTAAGCACATGAGTGTTGGTTAGATGGGAGGGTGCCATTTTAGCAACTTAGGCAACAAAATTTTGATTCATGCGCACATCTATTGCATATGTGAAAAGGAGTACGTGCCACTACTGAGAAGTTCTTCCTTGATTCCTATCTTTTATTATTTTTTATGGCTTGGGTACACTTTGATGATTCATGCTCATGGATAGGCATTGAGTCATTTTGGGAGCTTTGATTGCGGGGATTGATCACAAGTGTTTTGTGATGTTGCTTTATAGGGTGGAGTATACTTATCTTTTGAGAATCTTGTCTTTGTTGCTTGAGGACAAACAATAGTTTATGTAATCCCCGTAATTTTCGAATATTTATAAATATATTATGATTTATCGTATAAAAAGATATATATATTTTATTTGAAAGCTATTATTTTTATTTAAATTTTATTTTATGATAGAAAAGATATATATTTTATTTAAATTCTATTATTTCAGTTTAAATTATATTTTATGATAGAAATCTATCTTTTCTCCTTTATCCAAAACAAAATAAATAAAACCATCAAAATATTTAAATTTGACTTAGCTAAAACCTAAATAAGGAAAAGGGTTTTATTTTTTTTCCTTACTCACTTCATACGTACATTTTAGTTTTCAAAAAAAAAAAGGGAAAGCGAGAGAGAACAGAAGCCGTGAACTTCTGTTGCGTGTTGCTGCCAGTGCCACGGGTTGCTGCCACTGCTGCCGACGCCGGAGACCCGCCATCGCTGTAACACCCCAATAATTCTCCCTTTTTACTGTGAAATATTTATTTGAAGATATGGAGAACTATTGACATGTTACCGCCACGTGTGAAAACATTTCGGCTTATTCAGAATATTGTAGCGGAAAAATGACTAAACCAAATATTAAAACTTTTAAGGAAAACTATCAAAGAATTTAAAACCGTACGACTTGGAACCAACTTTGGCCCTCTATTCAAAACCGAGGATAAATATTTTGGCAAACTAACGAAACTTGAAAACCATCTAATCCAATTCTAAAATACTAAAATCGAAACGAGAAAATAAACGGACAACACCTCCCCTATAAACTGGACATACCAAGTTACGACAACTGCTCAAGAAACAAATAAAGAAAAACACAACAGTGATGTTCATAACCACTCAACAACATTTTATATAAGAAAACCCAAAGGTGGTATTCATAACCTCAACCACTTAATATATACATTTGATCCAACATACCTCAATACCAAAAATCAACACCAAACTTGTTACAAATACTTTAGTACCTGAATAGACAGTTTAACTCAACCTCAACACCTGTATGAATAGTTCAACTCTGCTTCGACACTTGACTCAATATAGTTCATTACATTATTTATGATTTGAGCAACAGACAAGGCTGTCCAAAACCCATGTTCACAATTTAGGAACATCAACCAGACATCAAGTGTCATCAGAGACAAGGTGCCACAAAACCCATGCCTCCCCGTCGAAAGGCATCAAAAACCAGTAAACAGATGGCGAACGGGCGCGACTCCGTCATCATAGTTAGATGAGATCTCAAACTAACCCCAATTTGGATAAAATCCGTTATAAAATAAGTGAAGAGAGACGCGTTGATCAAACGGCTCTCGGAAGGAAGCGAATAAAGTCGCAACCCCAACCTCTGATTTGACAATACTCTAGACGTGCACAAGCCTAGAGTTTTATTGCTCATTCGTATTATTATTTAATTATTAATTACTCACCAAGTTAACATGACTCACGATAAGATCACAAATCACCTTACAATTCTCTTGACATAAATCATTCCTTTAATTAATAAACATGTTGGACAAATTCCTTTAATTAATAAACCTGTTGGACAAGCCAACTAACCTCGTCATTAAGACTTGCATACTTCCCTTTACTCAGTTCATACATCAAGTCATGAACGAGTAATAAAATCACCTCATGGAGTAAGTTACACTTAACTCCACTTAATTCATCCCTATACTATAAATTACCTCATAGAGCAAGTTATACTTAACTCCACTTAATCCCTCAATAGACCAAATCAATTAATTAAAGAAAAATGATTTATTGACAACCTCCATAACAAACCTCATGAACAAACCAATTTCCACAATATTCCTCAATTTCCACAAATATAGACCATGACACAAACAAATAATTCATTCGTGACTACCAAACAATTCCATAAACGTTTCCTACTCATGCTTCTAAGTTCTCAAACATCCTCAAACAAACATTAAGATCAAGGGTTCCGCAAGTATTACGTACGTTGAAAAGAAAATAATCCAGCTATGTATTTTTCACTTCAATAATAACTCAAGGAGAATTTCCTCCTACAACCAAATAGAAATCAATTATTATTGATTCCTAACACAAAATTACAGCAATACATATTCCCTTAAACCCCATAAAACTTTTAAAAATCGACCTCGAACATGTTTTAAAGCTGTCTCTTATACACATCTAGATGTGTATAAGAGACAGCTTTGAATATGTTTAATAACTCATAAAATATCATAATTGACTTGTATTTTCGTGCCAAATATTTTTAATTAATTTTAATAACAAAACATATTTTGTAATCGAAAATTGTCAATCTGATGTAATAATTTATTAAAGGACTAAAACTATACAAAAATTTATGAAACTTTTATAAAGAGTGTATAATTGTATACAGAATATTCACACAAATTTTCGTAAATTATACATGAACAGAAAAATAAGTAAAAATCAAAAACCAAATAAGATTTACGAAAAACAGTCCATTCGAAACCGAATTTATTAAAATCGTAAATCTGCTTGGAAAATTCTGAAAAATTTTCACAATGTGTATAATATCATAGAGATCACTCGACAAACATTTCGTAAATTATCGACAAACATAAAAATAATGAAAAATAAAAAACCGAACCTGAAACTCGAAAACTGTCGATTCAAAACACGAATTTTTTTAAAAAGTAAACATGCTTTGAAAATTCCCAAAATTTTACAAAAATTGTATATTAGTATGAACCTTACTCAACCAAATTTTTGTAATTTATTGAAAAGTATAAAAATAAATAAAAATCGAATACTAAAATTGGACAGATTAATCAAAACGTGAAAAACCCTAATTTTTGCAATTCAATAAATTTGAAAATTCTCAATTAAAATCAACATCACACACACTCATAAACTTTGTAATTTATAGTAGATTATACTCAAAAACATTAGCATAAACGATTTGATTATAAAAACTTAAAAGTTTAAACAAATTAAAAAAAGGAAACATTAACAGGGATAATCCGACCTTTTAGTGATCTTCCAAAAATAAACCGACCTTTCGATTATTCCATAATAATCCGACCTTTGATGTCTGTCTTCCAAAAATGCACCCATTGACTTGCAACCGATTCTTCCGATTAAAATTAGATTATTTTTTTTATTTTTCCTTTTTTTAAATCCCCTTAACTCTCTCTCTCCTTCCTCTTTCACTCTCTCTGCCATCTCTCTATCTCAGCTCCTCTCTCTCTCTTTGCCATCTCTCTATCTCCCCTCTCTCTGTCAAACATCTGTGATATCGGCACCGGCGACGGAACCACCGCAGGCGGTGGCGGGGGTGGTGTCTGGAATGGTGGCGGAGGTGACAACACCCCAAAATAAAAATGTTCGAGATGTTCGAGATGATAAAATAAAAATGTTAAGTAGCAAGAAACCTGCTRGCCTAGTGGCTAGAAATCTTTCAAGAAGCTGTAGCAAGTGTTGTAYCTTCGACAACAWCAGTTCCAAGGTAAGGTCGGAAGCTGCAGTAGTCCTCATAGAAGAGCTACTAAYCGATGTCGAAGTGTTGAAGTTGTCTTGATTTTGCTCTTCATCCATTGGTAGTTCGCATGAGTAGAAGATTGTGCTTTGGCTACGATGGTGATGTCTCTTCTTTCCATAGATATTGTACTCCAATTTCTCATCCAAATACAAGGCATACATCCTCACAAACGCCGAGTAGTCCCAAAAGGAGGGTGACAGTATATGGTGGTGGTGGGGTGTGGTGGTAGGTGGTGTGGTGGAAGATGGTCCGGTGGTATGGTGGGGTGTGGTGGCAGGTGGTGGCTGGCAGGTTGTGGTGGAGGCGGTGGCAGGTTGTGGTGGAGGCGGTGGCAGAAGGGAGGGAGGGAGGGAGGGTGAGTGGGTGGGTGGAGGTTTAATTAAGTTTAATATTGTTTAATAAAGTTTAATTAATTATGTTTAGTTATAATTACAACCAATGAGAAAGCGACACGTGGCATATTAACCTGCTTATTAGGTGACAATGACTCACAAACCGGTTAAGGTGCATTTTTGGAAGATGCTCCCCAAAGGTCGGATTATTCTGAGATAATTGAAAGGTCGGTTTATTTTTGGAAGACCACTCAAAGGTGGGATTATWCCTGTTAATTTTTCCTTAAAAAAACATGTATTAACAATAAAAAAAAAAGAAGAAAACAAGAAGCAAGRAGGGGAGAGAGGGACAACCGGCTGGGCTGGGTGGCCAGCGATGGTGGCCGGAGCGGGTAGCAGCGTGGGGCAAGCAACGCTTTCTCCTTCTCTCTCTTTTTTTTTGTTTGAGTGAGGTATTACATGAAAGAGGGGAGTAAAAGAAAATAAAAGCACTTTTGTTGATTTAAGTTTTAGCTAGGTAAAATTTTAAATATCTTATTTATTTTATTTATTTATTTTGGATAAAGGAGAAAAGATAGATTTCATAAAACATAATTTAAATTGAAAAAATAGAATTTAAATATATATCTTTTCTATCATAAAATAAAATTTAAACGAAATAATAGCCTTCAAATGAAACATGTATCTTTTTATACGGTAAACCATAATATATTTATAGAAAATATATTTACAAATATTCGAAAATTACGGGGATTACAATTCGCCCACCGCCATCGGCCCGCAGCCTAGCCGGTCCTCTCCCTTTCTCTTCCTTGCTTTCTTTTCTTTTACCTTTGCAAATTCATGTCTTTGTTTTGTTTAAACTTTAAAGTTTTTTATAATCAAATTGTTTAAGTTAATTCTTTTGAGTATAATATACTATGAATAGCAATGATTATGAGTTTTATAATGATAATTTCAATTGAAAATTTCAGATTTATTGAATTATTAAATTAGGGTTTTAAAATTAGGTTTTTCAGTTTAGTATTTGATTTTTATTTATTTTTCGGCTGGTCAAAAATTTACAAAAATTTGGTCGAGTGATCTTCATATTCATATACACCTTGTGTAAACTTTTCAGACTTTTCCAAGCACGTTCACTATAAAAAAACAATTTGTTTTCGAATTGACAGTTTTGGGTTGTAGATTCGGTTTCTGATTTTTCCTGGTTTTTTTGTTCATCAAAAATTTACGAAAATTTGTATSAATAGTCTATATACAGTAAGTGACTTACTGTAAAAGTTTCATAAATTTTTGTGGTGTTTTATTATTTTAATAAATTATTACATCAGATTGACAATTTTCGATTACGAAATTTGTTTTGTTCTTAAAATTAATCAAAAATATTTGGCACGACAATATATGTTAATTATGATATTTTCAGATTTATTATACCTATTCAAAATGATTTTAACAATTGAAAAATATAGCTTTTAAGGTTTTAGAAACACAACTGGATGGTTTAAAATATTGTAACCCTAGTACGCATATGTTTTGGAGTTGTTAAAGGCTTTTTGTTAAAGGAAAAATTTTCATAATTATTTAATGAATTAAAAGTGCCAAATTTCTTCTTTTAAAGCTATATTTTCATGATTTTCAAGCTAAATAGTATAATATTCATACGATTAAATGGGAATTTTTGTGAGAAATAAAGACATGGTTTTAGTGACTTTTTTAGGCTTATTAAACTATTTAGTATTGCTGTATATTAAGTGTCAAGTGTATTGATTCGAGTTTTGTAATATGATTAGGAGGAGACTTCGTAGAGGTCGATTTCTGAGTATTAAAGTGGCTTTTCGTTCAGTTTGTTCAATGTACGTACTACTTGCGGAATCCTTGATCTTTATGTATGCTTGAGGATGTCTGAGAACTTAGAGGTATGAGTAGAAACGTCCATGGAATTGTTTGGTGGTCGCGAATAAATTATTTATTTGTGTCATGGTCTATATTTGTGGGAATTGAGGAATGTTTGTGGAATTGGTTTATTCATGAGTTTTAGTATGGAGGTTATTAATTAGTCATTTGACATTAATTAACTGGTTTAGTCTATTGACAAATTCTGTGGTGTCAAGTATAACTTGCTCTATGGGGTAAATTATAATACAAGGATGAGTTAAGCGGAGTTAAGTGTAACTTAATCCGTGAGGTAATTTTGATATATGGACAAATTAAGTCGGGTCAAGTGTAACTTACTCCATGAGGTGATTTTATTACTCGTTCATGACATGATGCATGATTTGAGTAAAGGGAGGTATGCAAGTCTTAATGACGAGGTTAGTTGACTTGTCCAACAGGTTAATTAATTAAAGAATTTGTCCAACAGGTTTGTTAATTAAAGGAATGATTTATAATAAGAGATTTGTAATGTGATTTGCGGTCTTATTGTGAGTCATGTTAACTTGATGAGTAATTAACAATTAAATAATAATATGAATGAGCAATAAAACTCTGGGCTTGTGCACGTCTAGAGTATTGACAATCAGAGGTTGGGGTTGCGACTTTATTCGCTTCCTTCTGAGGGTCATTTGATGAATGCATCTCTCTTCACTTATTTTAAAACGGATTTTATCCAAATTGGGATTAGTTTGAGATCTCATCTAACTATGGTGACGGAGTCGCGCCCGTTCGCCATCTGTTTATTGGTTTTTGATGCCTTTCAACGGGGAGGCATGGGTTTTGTGGCACCTTGTGTCTAATGACACTTGATGTATGGTTGATGTTCCTAAATTATGAACATGGATTTTGGACAGCCTTGTCTGTTTCTCAAATCATAACTGAAGTAATAAAACTATATTAAGTTATGTATTGGAGTCGAGTAAACTATTCTTGCAGGTACTAATCTGTTTAACAGGAGCGATTGATGATGTTAGGATAGAGATGTTTTGGAGCAGTTGTATATGATATGTGTTTGGGATTGAGTTATTTTGGATCTTTGGGTTGTATAAAATGTTGTTGAGAGGTTGTGAATACCACCGTTGGGTTCTTCTTTTGTTTCTAAGTAGGTGTCGTAACTTGGTATGTCCGTTATTAGGGGAGATGATGTTCGTTTGTTTTCTTGTTTCGTAAATTGTATGTACTCAGCTTTGCTGATTGCGTGTGTTTTTGTGTGTTGAGTGTCGTCCACATTTTCCTTCTTTTGGTGAACCTATGATGATCCTTATTTCACTTGGAAATTATGGGGAACAGATTTTACAGGTTGTTGATGGTTGTACAGGTGCTTTTGCAACGTTGGGGTTATGGGAGTATTCGAGTGTTAAATCCTTGGACTGTTGTTTAATGCTCTTTTGAAAAATTAAAGTATTTTTATAATTGGTTTAAATGATTTTTCCAAGTTCCGTGAGTTTGCCATATCAATTATTCTCGGTTTTGAATAAAGGGCCAATGCTAGTTCCGAATTGTACGGTTTTAAAGTTCTTTGATAGTTTTCCTAAAAGTTTGGTTATTTTATTTATTCATTTTCCGCTGCAATATTTTAAACAAGCCGAAATGTTTCCACACATGGCGATAACATGTCCATAGTTCTCCGTATTGTCAATTAATTATTTCACAGGAAAAAGGGAGAATTATTGGGATGTTACAGTTTAGCTTGGGGGAGTTTGATGAAACATATTTTGTAGAGTATTTAGACATTTTAGGCTACATTTTTTTTAGAGTATATTAGTTGCATTTTAGGTATCGCTAGTGGCACACGTTGCGCGCATGTGCATCGTGTTCCACGTGATAATACGTGATAAGCAATGTAATAACCTGTGAATTCGATGAGTAATTAGCTAACCTTCCGAATGTGTTTGTTTTGTTTACCTCTTGCTTTTAGCTGTATCGCCACCCTTATTTTAGCATAATGGAAATGTTATTTAGTAGTAATTAGGGAGATAAACATATTTTTTATATAATTTTAACATAATGGAAACGTTATTTAGTAGTAATACATGGTGCACACATGCACGCCTGTAAAAGCCACGGCTGGCTCCCCACTTTTTGTTCGATGAAAGAAATAAAGTATTAAAATAGTCAATTATAATAGAAGTCGCCAATGAGTTTTAGGAGTTAAACCATAAACCATGTATTAGACCAATAACGAAAGGGACACGAATTAGGAACATGTCTAAATAACGATTTTGTGATGCCCTTTCGATCCCATGAGGATGACTTCAAAGCATGGTCATGCGAACCAAAGTTTGAATTCGAGGGCGAGGGTACTAATACATCAAAGTGCATCGCATTAGCCCATAGACAGCATTTTTTAATTTTCTCTCAATTTTAAATATACAAGTTATATTCAAAGCAATTAACCAGTTTGCAACCTAATGAAGAATTACTATTTTGAAGGCATTACACATAAGACTAATCTAATTAGGCCAAATCAAAATTAAGATTCATTTAAAGAACCTAAGCAAGATTAGTATTGTCCATAATTATCTTAGTTTAACGTAATATTTATTCAAATTAAATCATTTAACAAAATATGTGAGAAAAACAATAAAAAAGAATCAATGATACAACATACAAGCATTTATATACATATGTAAAAAGTATATATGATTGGTTTTTCTTTGAGTATTTAGTTGGACAGAGTTTCAACCTTAAAAACTTGGTAAATTAAAGAATAAGATCGAGCCCTTTTAGTATAGAAAAATAATAATAATTTAGAAGAACTAATTTTGTGTGATGAAGTAGTAGAATAGAAGAAGCAGAGAAAACTGAAGAAGAAGTCGAAGAAGCATCCCCCCTTTTTTATGAAATTCTGGGGGTATTATAGAAGATATGAGCAGTGACTCATTAGAAAAGTCGCTAAAGAATCAGCGAACAATATAATTGTTCGCTAATAAATCAGCGAAAATCAACAACAATCGCTAATACAGGAAGCGAACAAATCTTTTAGTCGCTGATTTTCTAGCGAATAAAATAATTTATCGCTAACAAAATCAATATGTTAAATAAATTCATTTGGACAAAATCGACATTGATTGTATTCTATCGCTAAAATCCCAGCGAATCAAAGTAATAATCGCTAGGAGATCAGTGATCAAAAAATATAATCGCTAGTAAATCAGCGTTAATATCTTATGTTCGCAGATTAAATATAGCATATAAAAATAAAGAATATTTCAGAAAATCAGCGAAAATTATATATAATCACTAATATATCAGCGAAGATCGAGAGTGAGGGGTAGCTCAAGTGGTTAAAGCTTCCCTCTTGGTCCAGAAGATCCAGGGATCGATTCTCATCTACGCTCTTGTGGCTCTCTTAGCACCAAAAAAAATATATCAGCGAAGATTATATATTATCTACAAGTCCAAATTAGACATGTAATATATCATTTGGAAGCTCTAAAAAGTTTATTTTGCAAACACCATATCTTTTGATCTACAAGTCCAAATTAGACATGTAATATATCATTTGGAAGCTCTTTCAGTGTACTATATGAATGTAATATAACTGTGAAATAATTTTGGCTAAAATAAAAAACAGTCTTATCAACGTCCAATAACACACAATTACTCAATCTTCTAGAAAAGTCAACTTATCAATATCATCACCGAGTCTTTCCATGGGACAAGAGCTTTAAAATTGGTGTCAACAACGCGTTGTTCCACATTGTAATATCATAAAATTATTGCCATTAGTTGATTATTTAATGGGTTGTTATTTTATCGAATTTTTTTTGGAAAGTGTATTAGTTTTAAATTTTTTTCAGCCTACAACAAAATAAGGGTAATAATTTAATCAACATCGCAACTATTTTACACTACTATAAAATTGAAAGCTGAATATTTGAAAAAATTAAATAAGTAGCTAAATCTCTTTAAATCTCAATCTATTCGTAAAAGTAGCACAATATTAAAATTGAAAGCTGATATTTGAAAAAATTAAATAAGGAGGATAGATAGATAGATAGAGATAGAAATAGATAGATAGATAGATAGATAGATAGATAGATAGATAGATAGATAGAATAGATAGATAATAGATAGATAGATAGATAGATAGATAGATAGATAGATAGATAGATAGATAGATTAGATAGATAGATAGATAGATAGATAGATAGATAGATAGATAGATAGATAGATAGATTAGATAGATAGATAGATAGATAGATAGGATAGATGATAGATAAGATAGATAGATAGATAGATAGATAGATAGATAGATAGATAGATAGATAGATAGATAGATAGATAGATAGATATGATAGATAGATAGATAGATAATAGATAGATAGAAGATAGATAGATAGATAGATAGATAGATAGATAAGAAGATAGATAGATAGAATAGATAGATAGATAGATAGATAGATAGATAGATAGATAGATAGATAGATGATAGATAGATAGATAGAATAGAAGATAGATAGATAGATGATGATAGATAGATAGATAGATAGATAGATAGATAGATAGATAGATAGATAGATAGATAGATAGATAGATAGATAGATAGATAGATAGATAGATAGATAGATAGATAGATAGATAGAATAGATAGATAGATAGATAATAGATAGATAGATAGATAGATAAGTAGATAGATAGATAGTAGATAGATAGATAGATAGATAGATAGATAGATAGATAGATAGATAGATAGATAGATAGAAGATAGAAATAGATAGATAGATAGATAGATAGATAGATAGATAGATAGATAGGATAGATAGATAGAAGATAGATAGTAGATAGATAATAGATAGATAGATAGATAGATAGATAGATAGATAGATAGATAGATAGATATAGATAGATAGATAGATAGATAGATAGATAGATAGATAGATAGATAGATAGATAGATAGATAGATAGATAGATAGATAGATAGATAGATAGATAGATAGATAGATAGATAGATAGATAGATAGATAGATAGATAGATAGATAGATAGATAGATAGATAGATAGATAGATAAGATAGATAGATAGATAAAGATAGATAGATAGATAGATAGATAGATAGATAGATAGATAGATAGATAGATAGATAGATAGATAGATAGATAGATAGATAGATAGATAGATAGATAGATAGATAGATAGATAGATAGATAGATAGATAGATAGATAGATAGATAGATAGATAGATAGATAGATAGATAGAATAGATAGATATAGATTAGGTATAGATAGATAAGATAGAAGATAATAGATCAGATAGAAGATAGAAGATTAGATAGATAGATAGATAGATAGATAGATAGATAGATAGATAGATAGATAGGTAACTTTTAGATAGATAGGTAACTTTTAGATAGATAGATAGATAGGTAACTTTTAGATAGATGGATGGATCGATCGATAGATCGACAACCTTTTCCGCAACTTCGTAATTAGGCTTAAACAATCACACTCCGCAATCACCCTTTTGTACCCACATTCCCACGTAACTTTCAACCAAAAGTACAATGCCCTTGCCTCTTACAATTCAGCTCCACCTCAGCCAACAGTCCATTACAACAAAGCCAAGCCTTGCATCTATGAGCTACCGCTGCGCATCATCTGTGTTAATCTTCCACACCCCTGAATCAGGTGGCTGTCACCTCTCTACACCCGTCAGGACTATACTGGGACCCACAACAGTCTCTACAGCGCCCATATACTCCGAGCACCAAGCAATAGCTCTCTTCCCAGCGTATCTCTAGTCACGCCTTATCTCACCAAAACAAAAAGCATTTTTATTTTTCCAAATAGCCCACGCCACCATAATCAAACCACATACGTGATCCTCATTGTACCTCTCAAAACACCACTAAAGCCAATCACGGAAACACCGAAACCGCCTCTTTACCCACCTAACATCCATGGATATCTCCTCCGCAACAGGACACACAAATAATGCGTGCATATCGTTCTCGTCCAAAGCCCCACATAAAATACAAGCGCTACTCGTCCAGAGCACCAAGAAAATGATCACAAAGTTAACAAGTCAATATGATTTATTTCCGTGAGAATTAAGTTTCATGTTGCTTACAAAGCAACTAAGCAACAAGCACCGCCAAATTTATCATATTATAAACCACAACCACTAACCTTTATAATTGCCAAAACATAGTGAACCTCGAAGTTGGTTCGTATTTGAGCCCCTCTAACCTCCAACTTGTTGCAACAAATGAACATCTGTCATATTTCTTTTAGAACCCAAATTCCATAATACAACAAATTTAGAAAGAATTTCAATTCCTAACTTGATCATTATTATAGCACCCAATTACAAAAATGGTAGAAAAATTACTAATTAGCATAAAAAAGAGTGAAAATTTAAGTTAGAATAAAAAAAATGTAAAAATGAAGATGCCCGACCCTATGAAAAAGAAACTAGGAAATTCTAAGATGTACCCATGCAAATTCTAAGTTGTACCCCCGAACTTATGCGAATTCTAAGCTGTACCCATGCTTTTTAAAATATTCTAAGTTGTACCCCTAAACTGCATTCATTTGATTAGTCATACTCTCCTTGAGTAACAAAGTTAACCTTAGTTAACTTAAAAAATAAAAWAAAAAAAAAACTAAAAAAAAATTCCCTCCTCCCTCACATCCACCTCCCTCAAAACCACATCCCTCACAACCACCACCCACCACGCACCAAACACTGCAAAACCACCGCCACTGCCCTTGTTGCTGGGAACCATCACAACCACATAGCCATCACCTTAACTTAGCCACGATCGCAACCCAACCACCATCGTCATAGTGATCCAACCACTACCGAACACATAATTCGAACAGAAATTAACCAAATAGAAGGTGAATCAAAGAAATAACCACAACAACACAAATCAACGTCGCGATTAAGCCACCACCACAACCTAATTTACCCAAATTCGCCTAAATCAATGAATCAACACACTTGAATTCGCCCAAATTTGCACATATTGGGTTCGAATTTTGCTAACTCACTACGAAAATTTGAAGTTCAATTTGTATTTTGGCAATTCAGTTCAAAATTGGGAGTTAGGGTTCTACAATTTTGCTTCCTGGGATCGAAAATGCAACATTGAGTTAGGTTGGGTGGTAGTGGAGGTTTGCAAGGTGTGAAGGGTGTTGTGGTGTTGGTAGGGTTTGGCGAGTGGTTCACTGGAGGGAGGGGGTTAGTGGTAGGTGTTAAAAGGGAGTGGGGGTGTGGTTGTTGGGTGGGTTTTCGTAGTGTCAGAGGGTGTTTTGGTGGGGGTGATATTAAGGAGAAGGGAGAAACAATGGTGGCACGTTGGCTGGGGTGGGTGGTCTGTTGGGGTAAGGTGGGGTGGGAGGCTCCCTGTACAGGTGCGAATAAGGGCGGTGCGAGGTAGTATGGGTGGTGTGGTGGTTTGTTGAGTTATATGGGTTGGTGGTGGTTTCTTTTTTCTTTTACTTTTTCAATCATATTAATTAACCATAGTTAATTGATTTTAGTGAACTAAGGGCACTAATTAGAATGTAACTGTTCTTTAAGGGTACAACATAGTATTTTTAAAAAACATGGGTACATCTCGAAATTCGCAGAAGCTCGAGGGCACAGCTTAGAAAAACCCAAGAAACTATTTAGATGAACTCAAATCCCCAAACAAAGCCTAAAATTACACAAGAAATTAAGGTAAACACCATCAAATGAAAAATTCAAAAGTTTATTTCACAATAATCAAGTTTAGTTATTCATACGAAATGCTAATAATACTAAAGTAAAATTTGAACCCAAAAATTGAAAAACAGCCCAAATTTAAAAACAAAATCCAGTCAAACATCGAAATCCCATAGAACGAAAGCCTAACTTTTGAAAACCCAAATTAAGATGCAAACCCTAACTTTCAAAAACCCATAAATTTTCAAGAAATCTAAAATAATCAACCAATAACAGTAGCCACCCTAAATAAAACTAATTACCTAAACTCAACCAAACTCACCTGAGATTAGAGCTGCATCCACCACACAAGAAGCACCTTCGTCTCGAAATCCAAGATCGAGTCAGGCAACACGAAGGAACCGGGTGGGTGCCCTGGGTTGCACTACAACAAAGGAAGCAAAAAAAAGCTTCGACGGCAACCCATAGTCTAGCTAGTTAGTAGAAAAATAACAAAGATGAGAAAAAGAATAAAGAGGAAAGAGAAAAGAAATAGGGGGAAGAAACGAAAACAGAGGACAAAAAGACATCACGTGGGGAAAAAATAATGGTAAAATTGTCATGAAATTTTTCTTAAAGGGAGACAATAATGGGTAATTAAGTAATTAGCATTTGGAAACTGCCATATTTTGGTGAAGGATGGACTTGCATTTATTATCCATTTTGTGCTCTATTACGCTTTGTTTGTTATTTTCATAATCTTTTAGTTAGTTTTATAGCTATTGAATTCTTTCGGAGCGATCTTGAATGGGGTGGATAATTATGGCGAAGGAAGTTGACGAATTGGTTTCCACAAGGGTCGAAAAATAGCTAGCAAAGTCGAATTTGAGTTGAAGATAATGAATTATATGAGTTGAAGAGGAATAAATAAGATATATATTCACTCTTTTGATCGTAACTTGACAGGCTTGTCGCGTACCTATCAAAAATAACCTATTAAAACTAACTAATGTAGCTAGTGGTAACAGGATCGAATCCACAAGGAAGCAACAATTAATTATTAATTAACTAAAAGCATCTAGATTAGTAAAAGAACCTTTGTTTGAGTTATTTTAGGCTACAACTAATTAAAGCAATGAATTAACTATGACTAAACTATAATAAACTAAAGTCTAGGGCTATGGTTCACTATAACAATAAATCAACAATAATTGGGTATCAACAATTCACAATAGGGCATAGTCGAATAGGATCAAAGTTCTCTCGAATCGAATGAACCATAGAACTACTCCTAACCGTATCTCTCAATCTAGGATAGTCTCGTTCTACCTATTGACGTAGATCTTGTATTAAGTTTCAATCGCTAGATCTAGAAACTCGTGACTAATCTAATTACGCAATTCAATCGTGCACTACCTAAATGAATAACATGAAGAACAATCAAATAGGAATTATATAAATTGTCAAAATATGAATTGAATCAAACCCAAAACATGCTAATTATATTGTTATAGATCCCCAATTGTCCTAGAAAAGAAACTACTCAAGCATAATTACATCAATAAAAACAATAGCGACAATAAACCTAAGAATCATCATGGAAATCTAATGAAAATAATACTAACAATAAACAATAGTCAATAGGAAGAAAATAATAAAGAAGAAACTAAAGAAAAATACCTTGAATACTTCAATTGATGGAGAAAATAAAACTAGGGTTTTGTAGAGAGAAACTAATTCTAAAACTAAACTAATTTGATAATCTGAAATATGAAGTGATAGTCTTTACAAATCATGATCACTCTCTTTAAATACTGCTAAATTCCTCTAAGATAGATAATCTTGCTAATTACAATTATATCCCTCAATTAAAAGCCAACTAAAAGTTGACTTAAAGGATGGAAATCGGGATTTGATCCGATCGGGTCAGGTGTGATTCGATCGGATTGGCTCCATCTGGGACAGTTTCACTAGTCCGTCTTCCGAAAGCCATATCTCGAGCTCTATTTGTCCAAATTAGACATATGACCTATCAAATCGAAGCACTCGAAGTCTAGTTTCCAATGTAGTTTGAATCGCACCATTCCGACATACGAAACATGACTTATGACCAAAAGAATGAGCATGCTTCAAAATCGATGCTCCGCAACGATCATTCCTTGTGTCGTTCTACTCCTAGCTCCTTGCTACTTCTCCTAAAGCTCTATAGTGCTCAACTGCTCGCAAATAAGTCCCAAAATCACTCCAAATCAATGGAAGTAACCTAAACCTTATTCAAACACTAAACAAACAACATTAGTAGCAAAGAGGGCCTTCAGAAGGCCAAAAACCATTCAATAAAGCAAGAGAATGGGGGGAAAACCATATATTAATACAATATATCATAACTCAATTTCTATTGATTGGATTGCTGCGATTCTAATTGGGGTTAGAAACTAGACTTAAAGTTCTTCTCAACGATAGGTTATACACTAATATATGATGTTTATAACTCAAGTTATAGGCATATGAAGTTGACCTAGTAAAGCTGACCGCGACCAGAAGCTGCGGGTCCGAGATTTAATTTCGTCCATCATAATTAGTTTTGCTATCTTTATTTTTTTCTGATTTTTAATTAATTAGGATATAGGAAAAATATCAGTACGTACTCAAAGAATTATCTTATTTTCCCTTATAGAAGATATTATTAGTTATAGTTTTAGTTTCAGATTTACGTTCTTTTTCTCCCTATCAAAACCTAGTTATCATTCAATAACAGTTGACCAATTGTTCTTCAATCCTTGACACGTTTCGGTGTTACTTTGATCATTATTCTTTTCTATTATTTGTTTGGGAGTATTATTTTGTTTATACTTTAAATCATATTTTCCCCAATTGTCGTTATTATGTTTAATTTCATTATGCGTGAGTAGTTTATTTTCTAGGGCAATTGAGGATCTATGACAATTTAATTAGCATATGTTTTGGGTTTGATTCAATTCTTGATTTGGAAATTTATCTAATTCTTTTTTATTGTTCKTCATGTTATTACAAAAAGGGAGTGCATGACTTAATTGCTAATTAGATTAGTCACGAGTCTCTAGATCCAGCGATTGAGACTTAATACAAGATCTACGTCAATAGGTAGATCGAGACATCCTAGGTCAGTAAAGAAAAAAAGACTATCCTAGGTAGATCGAGACTTAGAACACAATTCCCAAATCATACAATAAAGAAAATAAGATTGGATAATGCTGGAGGATTCACATCTAAAACTTTTGATGACTATTATATGTCAATTGAAATTGTTGTTGAACATCCGGTTGCTCATGTGCAAACACAAAATGGTCTACCAGAGTCATTAATCAAGAGACTCCAATTGATAGAAAGACCACTATTAATGAGTTCAAGTCTACCATCATCAGCATGGGTGTAGACACCTAAAAATGTCTCCCCAAATTGAATAGTCAATGAGGAAAAGTATGACATTTCGAAATAGATTTGATTCCAAAAGTTGTGGCGAAATCCATAAACCACATCCATTTGTACAAGTCGAATTAAAGTTGAGTTTGAAATCATACGTCGAGAGCCCAATAATCGGCGAAAAGTATTTATTTTTTATTCATTTTAGATTATTTCTCTAATTTCCACTTTTCATTTTGTTCTTCTCATTTTTCTAGCTTCGTCAATATTTTTAGATTATTTTTAAAATTTTTCTTTGATTTTCTATGATTGTTACAAGTTTTATAAAATGATTTTTCGAAAATAAATAAATTCATAAATTCGTAGATAAAGTCAGAAAATTCGGGAATTATTCGAAATATTTTTAAAAAATTAATCTTGTCCACCAAATTTATCCAAAAGTGGATAAAGGCTAATTTGAATGGCAATTAGATGCAAAAACACATATATTAATTCCCGCACAAAAGATAGATAAAAATAGAACTAACACACGGATCGCTGACGTGCCAAGCCACGTCAGCTTCATCCGTATATACAGTCCAGATGACCGTATATATGGATGAGATAACCATATATACGGTCCTTAGACCATATATATGGTTGTCTTTTGTATGTATAATTTCCTATTTTTGTTTATCTTTTCCTAAACGTCTATAAATACACGATCTCGGTGCTTAATCGAACATCAACGAAAAACCATTATACAAAGTGCAATTCAAAGCTCTCAAAAGTCTCTCTCTCATTCAAATTCAATCACAAACACAAATCACTCTCAAAATCAGAATTCCCTTGAATTCGTCGCAGCTTTCGGAGTCGTATCTTTGCGGATTTAGGTACAAATTCCGAGGCTATTCAATCGAATTCTCTCTTTTCTCTTGTTATTAATTTTGATTACTATAATACATTGAATGTCGTTTTGCTTTTGGTTTTCAATCATGTAAATTTATTCGTTTTCAATCACTTTCGACTTCTTACAGTCGTTTTGATTATAATTGTCAATGCTAACGATTTTCTTTGTTGTGATAAGCAATTTAATTGGAAGCAAAACTTTTGACTCTCTAATCTTTCTTTCTTTTCTTTTGCTTTGATAGCGATAGAAGGTAAGTTGATTTGTATATATTTGAGTTTTGATTTCTATACATATTATTCTTGATCTTTGCGCCTATGACTCTTTCGATTGATTAATCAAGACCGGGATTTACTTGAATCACATTAAATTCAAACTAATTATGGATGAACGGATTTGATAAAAATATAGTCTTTTATGTACTACAAGTTTATACTCTACAACTTGTTTTATGAAATATCCATGTTATTTTATGAAATTCACATGTTGTTTTATAAAAATCAAGATATTTTTTATAAACTATATCGGAGTACTTGTCTGAAGTTATAAAATAGATTGAAATCTTTATAAGATACAAACTGTTATAAAACTCATTTGTTAGCAATATGAAATATATGCATTATTTTTATCAAGAATACATACCATAAAGAAATAAAATTTTATTAATTCTTTTAAATAACTGCTTCTAAAAAAAACCAAAATTTTACATCAAAATGTTTTTTTTGGACGGGACATCAATCACATCATCATCAAAATATATTTTTTTTTCGAGTAAATGGGGCAATAAAATTAAATTAGCCTAACACTGAGGCAGAGGTCAGAAGTTACAAGTTGATCAAAATATTTTGATACTACTGATATAGTGATATTATATTTTTTGAAGTACGGAGTATACTTTTGAGACATAATAAACCCCTTTCTATTGGAATTGGATTTGCGTTTCAACCTCAAAATAGTATTTCTCTCTCGTCTCTGTGTCTTTCTCTCTCCTCTCCTTACTCGACGGACGGTGACGGCGACTGCGACGGCGACTGCGACTGCGACGGCGTCTCTGCGGTGCTGCTATTGTTGCGTTGCTACTGTTGTTGTGTGCTTGCTGGATCGATCTTAATACTGACTGTATCATTGTTAGGGTTTCGGTTTTTCAAGGTACTCTTCTTCCCCTAATTTTGTCTTCAATTCTTTATCTATKTATCAATTATTTTGTTTGTTGGAATTATTTATGAGTTTTGTTTCCAATTTCACTCTATTGTTTGTTTTCGAATTATTATTTATGATTTGATTTTGGGGCTGAATTTGAAGACCAAACAATGAAATTTCATAATTAAATTACAACACACATTCATATTGCTACAAAAACACTCTGATTCTCTAAGTGTGTTGTGTGTAAGGCAAAGGAAAGACCAACCAAAGAACATACCGGGTTTTACTGATAACTATCAACTTATTTTATCTTACTGCTTTTGTAAATCACCATCTCTTTTCAAGCACCTTTTCCATATCGCATCTGTTCATCCAATAAATTGGATTTTAGGTATTTTTAAAAAAATAATTAAATGAAAATAGTATGGAAGTGCCATGTGTCAACAATGTATGTAAAAACCATGTTATTAAATATAGTAATAGATTTTAGGTAGTTTAATAAAAAATTAAATGAAAATAGTATGAAGGTACCATGTGTCACAATGTATGCAAAATCCCTGTGATGAAAATATGAAATAGAGTACTCCCTCCGTCACGCAAAAATAGAAAAACTCATATTAGTGTTACTTAACTTTGGAAATAAGGTTAATTGTAATCAAGTGCATGAAAAGACTTTTTTACCCTTAGATCAAACAATAGGAAACCACCCCACCACCACCGGCACCACACCATTCGCGCTGCCACCGCCACCCTCAAACAGCGCCAATGCACCACCACACCACTCGCCCAGAACCGCCACGACTCACGCATACCACCAAACCCAAAAATTCGAGCACCCACCCAAATCAAACCACCAAACCCAGAAAAACGAATTAAAAGCAAGAACGCAAACTGAAATCGAAATATCAATCGAAAATACAAATTGAAATCGAAAATAATTTAGGATTTCGATTTTCCCCATATTAATTTAGGATTTCGAATTTTTCCCAAATTGATTTAGGGGTTTCGATTTTCCCCAATTTAATTCAGGGTTTCGATTTCCCTAATTAAATTTATGGGAAATTGATTTGGGGTTTCGATCGAAGCGTTACAGGAGGAGGGAGAGGGGCACGACTGTGGCGGAGGTTAGAGGCGGTGGTGGGTAGATCGAAGAGAGGAGGTTGCGTTGGTTGGAAGGCGACGGTTAAGGCGACAGGTGCGACGGTTGGGGGGCGATGGGTGTGACGGTTGGGAGGCGATTGGGTGGTGCAAGTAAGGTGGTGGCGGCTCAAGAGAGTTAGGGTTTGAAGAGAGAGGGAGTGAAATTGATTTGGGGATTGTTAATTGGGGGAGATGAATGGTTTGATGATAGAAATATGTTGGAGTAATTAGTTTAGGTTAAGATGAATTAGGATATAAGTATTTTAATTTGTTATTGTTTAGAATATTTAGTAAGGGTAGTCTTGTAATTTTAATATTAAAACCTTTCCAAAAATAGAAAAAATCGAAGTGTTGCTATAATTATGTGACACCCATTTTAGGAAAGTGTTTCTATAATTGCGTGACGGAGGGAGTAATAGATAGATTGGAAATTCAAATAAAATTTATTTGGTCTTAAGACATTTAAGTTTGAATTTTATATTAGAATTAAGGTTTTTTGAACCAAAAAATCCTAATTATTTGTGTTCAAACAGGGAAGAAGATTATGTACATGAAATTTTCTAAGTTGTCACAAACACCGAAGCTTACAAACAGATGGTATGAGTCATCAATTAGCATTTTTGTTAGGGGATTCTCCCTTTGGTCGATGAAGAAAGACCCAGAACTTGAATCGGCTTTATCACACAATCGTCGTTGGATTGTGAATAACCAAATCAAGAACATAATTTTGAGATACCCTAATCACGTAGCGCCTGTTAGCTTCATTCAGAAAAAGTTCAAGACTCTTGATCTTCAAGGAAAAGCTCTCAACTGGCTGAACAAGTACCCTTGTTGCTTTGAGATCTTTCGAGAAAATGATGAGCTTTATTGTCAACTTACCAAGAAAATGATGTCCTTGGTAGAGGAGGAAGAGTCCGTCAAAGAAGAACAGGAGCCTATTTTTGCTGAGAGACTAGCGAAAATTTTATTGATGAGCTCAAACCAGAGGCTTAATGTGGTGAAACTTGATGAATTGAAACGGAGTTTTGGTTTTCCGGATGATTATTTGATTAGAATTGTTCCCAAATATTCAGAAATGTTTCGTCTTATTAACTACAGTGGGAGGAAAAGTTCAATGGAGGTTGAGCTTATATCATGGAACCCTGAGTTAGCAATTTCTTGCATCGAATTGTCAGCTAAAAAACAGAATGCAGAGCCCAGTTTTGCATGTTTGTTGCCATCAACATGGATTAAATCATGGGAGAGGTTTAATAAATTCAATTCAACGCCATATGTATCACCTTACACAATTTCAAGCACCTTAATTGAAGGAACAATGGAACATGAGAAAAGGACAGTGGCCTTAGTGCATGAACTATTATCACTGAGTCTTTGGAAGAAGATGTCAATCATGAAGCTAGGCCATTTCAAGAGAGAATTTGCATTGCCAGACAAGTTGAATGTTTTGTTACTAAGACATCCTGGCATATTTTATGTAACAAACAAGTATAAGATATACACGGTTCTCCTTCGAGAGGGATATAATGGCTCAAAGCTTGTGGACAGAGACCCACTTGTTGTGGTCAAGGATAAATTTGGGGAACTGATGCAAGAGGGATTACATGAATACAATCAACGACGGCGTTTATTAAACATAGAGAAGAGAAAGAAGAGAGGTATGATTGTGCCTAAATCAGAGAAAAGAAAGGACAAAAACGTGGATGAATCTGAAGAGGAAGATAAAACCGGTAAAGTTGCCCGTCTGTTTGATCCCGAAGAAAGGAAAAGGTTTTACAAGATTCTATTTGAAGAAGATTCTTGAGGTTGAGGGGTTATGTTTTAGAAATTGGACTTGATTGGATCGATAATCTACTTATTTACTTTTCTTGTTTCAGGAGCTGTATATTTGGTAGAGGGTTTGACATTAGAATGGGCATATAAATATATAATGTCTCAGGTCAAAGGTCAGACCTCATTTTATGAATTCTTCAAGAAATATGGAGTTATGTAAATAGTAAGGATTTTAGAGGTTTTGTTTTCACTTTTTATTTCACCTTCTGATTTCATCCTGTCCACCTTTTATTGTATTTAGCTGTAGGATTCTATGAGCCAAAAGAATTGGGTAATATTAGTGCTTCAATCCTTGTTTGATGGCTAGAGCTGCCCTGACATGTTGGAAATAAGAGCTGGATAATTTAATTGGGGGTTCAGCTTGTATTAAACAGAGAAATTTCACTCTCTTAACTGTTCGTTGCGTGGCTGCTCGATCTTAATATCATTGTTAGGGTTTCGCTTTTATAAGGTATTCTTCTTCTCTCTCCTCTTCTTCCCCCAATTTTGTGTTGAATTCTTTATCTAGTTTGAATTTTCACAAGCGCAACGCCAACTAAACCGGTAGACATTTCGAATTTTCATATTTTTAAGATTATACATTATGCTCAACAATCTTTTCGTTAGCTTTATATGTTATAAGTAAACAATATGTTATTCCATTATATCAATTTTCAAAATCAATGAGCTTTTATATGGTAAAGTCTTGTCTGTGGAGAAAGCAAGTAAGTCTTCAGAGGTCAATAAGTTTGTCGGAGGTGAATCTGAAATGGATACTCCTAAACTTAAAGCCTTGAATAAGGATAACTCAAAGAGTAGGGATGCACAAGAAGGGTCCAAACCAGTTAATGTGCTTGCTGCAGAACATATTGCTGAAAAGCTTGGAGTCAATTATCCATTTTCTCCTCATCTAGAGAATGTCATCTGCTTTTTGCTAGGCTTTTTTAGAATGTCAATTATCCATTCTTTTGGTAAAACGAATTTAAGGGGTTCCATCAAATTTGTTGATTGTGGTACTTTCTTCCAGGCTTGTATCAATCATATTTATATGTTCTGACCTTGACCTTTAGATATGAATATATGACAATCCTACCGGAAATAGCCAATAAACTCTGAGCAGAATGCACAAGAAACTAAGTACAAAATATGTAATCGTCCAGGATGTCAACTATTTACTTTGCAAAGTTACGCCTAGTTTAGTAGAGAAATTGTGATGAAAACGTGCTAGATTGTTTTGTTCTCTCTGTGAAATTTTTTGTTCAAGGCCTGTTATAGACTAGGGTCTGTGACTGATTTTTAGAAAAAAAAGTTGTAAACTTTTGCTGTAAATAACTAAATATTGATACCACCAAGAGGTTAGGAAAAGAAGGTGACATTATGTATTGCAATATAATGTACACTACAACCTAGCAGATTTCTAGTAGCTGCGAGCCTGCGACTCCCACTAATTTGCAATGCTCCATAATAGGGCCTTAAGTTTGATAAGCTTTTAAACTTGTAATGCTCTGTAAAATGTGTAGCTTATATACGCTGCTCTGATACTTTGGTCACATTTAGAATCATATAGAGTATGTGATGCATTTACTCTGATATCTTGTTTATGAGCATTGTTTCTCTTGCAGGTATTCTTATCCTCCACCAAATGGAAATATACTTACCAATATACTCAATGCTCTGATAGCTGTACCTCGTTTCTATACCAGGTATGGGTTCATTATCAAATATCAACCCTTTGTCTATTCTTCAAAGTTCAAAGTGATTGTTTGTTGGTGTTCATTATTAATTTTACCCCGAGGGCTTGAGGTTTTCTGTCCATGGCCATCCTTTTGTGCATGCCTGCAATGTTGACAACCCTTGGTGTCTTTTATGAAGTAATTTATTTATTTATTTTTGTTTTTTTCTTATAACTTACCAAAATCTCAGTGATTTTCTACAGGTGTTGCACTTAATGAACAAAATGAACATTCCAGCTCCATTTCGTATGCCACTGCCCGCTCCTCCTTTACCATCTGAACCAGCTCCACCTCCACCACCGTTGCCCTCAGTTACTGAAAAAACTCATGAAGGAAATCTGTCAAGTGATGAGTCATAAATGGAAACTTCAGATGAGGTAATTTTCTTATGTATGTGCCTTAAGTTGCTGGAAGTAGCTAATTTGATTACATTGATACAGTGTTAGTTCAATCAATCAAGTAAAGCCTTAATCCCATAAGTGGGTGGGCTAAATGAACCAAAAGTGATTATTCCATGTAGTCATCCTCTAAGATCTTCCTCCACCCCATACGATAAAAACACCTCATTTTTATGCAATCCATTTGCTTCGTATCTTTCCTCACTCCTGTCAACGAATTCTTACATGTCCAAACCAATGCAAGTGGTTTTCCAGCTTGATGTCTGTGACACCGAAAGACTTTTGAGCTCTGACTCCGGTTTTTCCAAATGGGTGGCATGATCACATAAATTGCCTACAAGCTAGAATTTTGTTCCGAGGTGGTGAAATTAGACCTGATTTTGACATGGCTCTACATTGATGCTAAAAGCATGAGAATGCTAAGAGGGTCAAAATCCAGAGAGAATGCAACCTGAAGCGTTCTCTCCCAATCAAGAAGCGCTCTCTCTGAATTCTCGGCATAGACTCTTTGAAATTCCCCAACATATGGAGCAATCTCTTGCTCTGGAACAGTCGAGGGGTCTCTTCCATATCATTTCAAATTCCATCAAACCTATCTAAGTAATCTAACAAAACCAACAAAGACCAAGCAAACGAATCAATGTTTAGTGGAGCTTAGGCTTAATGTGTGACTCAGTCCAAACTTGATTTGGCTCACTCGGGGGTTGAGGTGAACGACTCAAACAACATAAACTTTATGAGTTTTTCCTGTTCCTATTCTCTATGATTCTGAAATTTTGTATAATAATGTGTCTTTCAGTGGGTTGTACTTCTATATTCAGTTGGTTCCTTAAAACTTTTCTGTTTGCCTAGTACATATTCTGTAGTTCTGAGTTTTTGACAGTAAGTGTAATCTTTAAGGAAGGAAGAATGAGGGGCTAAGAATTTTTGACGTTTCCATCTGCCGAATTAGCGCATTGTGCCCCGGTAAAGTATACGAGCTTTATCTCATGTTATGTGCTCAGGATCTTTATCTGCCAGATTTTATGCTTATTATTTAGCTTTCTTTTTTTGGGAATTTTCATAGGGTGCCCTTGAGATTTATGGTATTTCATGTGGTGCCCCGAGCATTTTTAAAATTCATGTGGTGCCCCATTTTACCAGAATAATTCATAAGTTAGGCAAAGTGGCAATTTTGTTGAATATTTTAGGTTGAATGAAAGGGTTAGAAGATGAAATTTCATGAATAAGTTTGAGTATTATGTGAAACAAGTGAAAAAAATACAAAATGAATGACATTTTCATAATTTTAAGATCCAAAAAACTCAACAAAATTGTCACTTTGCCTAATTTATGAATTATTAAGCTAAAATGGGACGCCACATGAATTTTGAAAATACTCAGGGCACCGCGTGAAATATCATAAATCTCAGGGCACCCCATGAAAAATCATTTTTTTTCTTTTTTATCGATCTGCTTTCTTACTAATTTGGTACTGCATCCTGGTTAGGAAAAAAATTCAGTAACTACCTAATAAAGACTATTTTCAAAAAAAGTACCTAATATATTTTATGAAACCACCTAATAAGCACCAAAACCTTTCAAAGAACTACACAAAGACGTTTTTTAGGTTTTCAAAAGGCCAAATGAAAATGTTTTTGGTAGTGCTTCGAAAGGTTTTGGTGCTTATTAGGTATTTTCATAAAATAAAAGTAATATTAGATACTTTTTGTTGAAATAGAATCTTTATTTGGTAATTTCTGAATTTTTTTTCCTCCTGGTTATTAAGAAGTTTCTGATTAGTCAATCCAAAACTTGATTTTAGGGGCTAATTTTACGAGCCCTGAAGTACCTATTCATGTCATAATATCTGCAGAATCTAGTGAACGGTTACTCCTTCAAAGGCAAGCCTATGATTATCCACTTTGGCAGAAATCCAGCTGCTTGCAAGACAAGTTGAAAATATTGCTGTTTCGTTTTTGGAAACTTTCTATACTTTGATCTTTGGCGGGGGGCATGTCTTACCTGGAAACATCAATCATCTATATTGGCCATGGACCGCAGCTCAAATAGATCTTATCAGTCATTAGTCTCGGCACTGATAACATTGTGCCACAAAAAAAATGAGCCAAGGGACTTGTTGAAGGAGGTGAAGAGAAGCAAGTATGAGAGATGAGAGCAAATACAGGGATGAAGAGACGCAAGGATGACCGATGACACCAATATGTTTTTAAAGAGTCATTAACTATGGGATTATGCAACTTTACCTGTACTCACTCAGAGATGCATGGATGGGTACAGTTTAATATATCCATAATACGCTTTGTTATCTTTGAGAAGTTTGAAATGCAATCATGTATTGAGTTTAGAATTTTAATCACCTTGAAAAATGTATAATGCATTTTTTCTCAAGCTTTCTCTGACTTCCATTTCCTACTCAAGTTGTGGACATCACCATTCAAAAAAGTTTCTGTTGATATTTATATTATGATGAGTATTAACCAATTTCAGGTTGTGGATATCTATACATACACATTAAGACCCCAAAAGCAAATTAGACACCAGCGTCAAAGGGCACAACCTACCTTCTAACAAGTGTTATGAGCTGCACACCTATTTTAACATCAGCTCTTATTCCTTCGTCACTTCATAACATAAGCCATCTTATAGAAACATGACTCATGTTTCTATAAGATGGCTTATGTTATGAAGTGACGAACATGACAACATCTCTAACAACTCTGTGACCCGAATCGTGATTTTGGTCTAGCTTACAGAGTTTCAATTAGGACCATGGTGATCATCAAGGTATATATATTGAATCTTCAATAATTAATCCAAGTGCTATGTTTAGTCAACAAAACTCATGTCATTATGACATACCCAAATTTTACTCAAATCCTACTAAAGAGTAAAGAGTCACCAATGAGTAATTTTAAATGATTCAGCTTTACCCATGAGTCATGATCGAACATATAAGTTTCTTTCGTTTACTAATAATGAACCAAATAGACTGTTAATAAACTGAATATCCTAGGTATGCGTCTGTGATCTGCCATTGCCTTGCTTCTTATCTTGTATTTTATTTGAAGTATATAAATATATAACCAAAAGGTTCATGTCTGTTTCAAAATATTGATATCTAATTCTAATATGGCACGTTTCCGTTTTCGCTCTCTCAGCCCTCAGTGTCACAAAGATATTTTTTTTATACATAAATAAAGATCATAAATTCATAATGTTGTATTTTAGCGAATGGTGTACTTTATAAAAAGATTGTGAATGGATTTTAAGAAATTGGAATTCAAGCTCCTAAGTATGCACCTTTGTTATACACTAATTACAAAATTTTGGAGTCTTTTCAAATATCTCTGATATGATCTTTTGCTGTTTCTAAGAAGTGTGACAAATATGATAAAGAAGGGTGAGGGGATAATTATGGAAAGTGACTATAAATAAATGTACATTGGAAGCTTGTGGAAGAGTTTTGGCCTATCAATAAAGTGTGATGTTATCAGAGAAGATAAAGGTTGGACTGTTGGAGTGAAGTGGTTCAGTGGCCTACTTCAATGTTTTAAGATGGAATGAAAAGAAAGAAAGATACAAGTAATTGAGGCTTTGAAGATAAGGGTTAAGGTGACTTGGTTCACTGTCAAAAGGTTAAGTGATAAGCTAAGGTGATAACAGATTAACTTGTCAGTGCTATTGCTTTCCTTGTGTTGCTGTCCCACTTGCTTCTATGCTTCACCCCTTCTCTGCATAACTGCATTACATATTCACTAGCTAGTAATTGTAAGACGAGACCATTTGACCAGATAGATGGCTAYTGTAAGTGTATATAGTTGGTGACAAAATCATCCTTTTGATGCACAGCAGACAGCACAGTGGTTTCATTCTCACATTCCACATCTAGCAGCCTCACACCATATTTTAGTCTTTTCTCCTTTTGACATGAGATGCCTATCTGAACTCCTGTTGGGAGCTGAATATGTTAAGCATGAGTTAATGCGCAGCGTTCTCATACTTCTTTCGGTTGCTTCTTCACGAGTTGGAAATCCCCGTTGGCAGSCTCAWTTAGCATTCCAGTTTCATATGTTCGTTTAATTTAATTCAAGTGGTGGTTCATGTGATCACCGATGTTGTTATAAACTATTTTACATATTCACAGCAAGTATGGAAAAGGCTTTTGACATATGCTCAATAATGCTCTAAACTATATCACTAACTGTATTATGCAATTGTTTTCGTATAACCCCATTCTTTATGCCTTATATTCATTCACTTAGAGCTTAACGCGACATTACGTGGCCTACTTAGTGCCTGCATTTCCAACTGATTTCGACATTTCTCTATTCCCCTTTAGTTCTTCACTATATTATATTTTCCCTTTGCTAAGTTGCCCATTCCTTGTTTTCTTTTTTAGGAAATTCCCAATGGTAATGATAAATTTTGGCAGAATCCCAATGGTAATGACGTGTTTTTTTAATCCCAATGGTAATGATGTGTTTTTATTTTCATTTCCAACCGTGATTATATGGGGGATTTTCCGTAAAGTAGGGGGCTATATGCTAGGAATTTTGTTCAAAACTACCTTATTTAAGGTTTTCGGGACCACTTTTGTCCCTTATGGTCGAATTTGAGGTCGAAATTCAAAAAAATTGACAAGATCAATCTCGACCTACATACGGGGGTTGCTTTAATTTCAAGCCTCGATATAAGTTCGAAAAATACCTCATTTAACGTTTTCGGGGGTTACTTTTATCCTTTATAATCAAATTTGAGGTCGAAATTCGAAAAAAATGATCGGATCAATCCCTACTTAATAGAAAATCCCCCTTATAATCACGGTTGGGAATGAAAATTAAAACTCATAACTACCATTAGGATTAAAAAAAACACATCACTTGGGATTTCGCCAAAACTCATCATTACCATTGGAATTTCCCTTTTTTTTTTTTTTCCTTCTGATTGTGGTCCTGGCACTACTATGTGCTTCCTGTTACTGCAGTTATGCATTCAATTTGACTTTCAGTGGGTTTACAAACTTCATAATTGACGACGATATCTGTTTTCGTAACATTACACCATTATACTGTCATTAAACCATTCATGTATTTGTGATGAACAATGTTATATTTCTCTAACAATCTGATATTCAAAACCTGATCTGATCTGATCTGATCTGGCTGCAATTTTATGCTATGCTACTTAGAAGAATAGCATATTTGGACTAGTATATGCTGAAAGATTTGCCATTATGTGTGTTGTGACATTAAAGTAGTTGAAAACATGTATTTGATGCAAACAACAATTCCTGACTGTACAAATCTAGAATCTGAAGCTATATCAGTGCTTGTGACATTGTTTACTCTACCTCCAGCACATGACCTAGAAAATGTACAAGTTACAGTTTTGATGAACGACTGATACTAAAACTAGAGCTGATCACTAATGGCCTAAATACAGGACAGATGGCCTGAGAGCGTGTCGAAAGCACAACTTTGCCCTGTATTCTGGTCTGAACACCCAGCTCTTGTTTGGCCTAAAGCGCGGCCTGATCCTTCGCTTGATTTGCCCCAACTAGTACAAGTACTAACAACCAGCTGTGTAGCTTGTTACCCTACCTTCGCGCTCTAATGGTGCCATGTCTATGATCGTTGCCTGAGGCGGGAGTTGTGGCTGCGACGAGCTAGCCTGATCAACACCAACAATCTTCTGACAAGTCTCAATCAAGCAGTGCCTGCAGGTAGGGCAGGAAGAGTGAGTGTTGAGCCACTTATCGATACACCGGATATGGAACCCGTGCTGGCATTTAGGCAGCAGCCTCAGTTTTTCTCCTGCAGCAAACTCTGACAAGCATATAACACACTCTGTACCAAGACCAGGGAGCTTCAAGCTAGGCGAGTAGTTCACCACAGCAAAAGTCTTCAAAGCCTTCTTCTTTACGCCGGTGTCCGCTGTATTCGAACCGCTGCTGTTATTGCCAGAATCAGCAGGCATAAAGCTTGAGCATCTTAAGGCACACTTGATTATGGCATTCAATCCTAATGAACATATTAAGGCACACAGTAGGACTGATAACACCATCACCACATTGGCATCGAAACCGTTGTTGCCGCTGTAAGGCTCCGCCGGGTCCACAGAGTTTTTCGTGACGGGTGGAGGCGTGGCCGCGGCGGCCAGTGGACTTTGATGGAGGGTGTTGGTGGGTTGTAGCAACATCCTCCTTGATGATTGAAGGTTTATTAGCTGCTGGTATAGTAAGGGAGAGAGTGTTGAAGGTGACATGATTTGGTTGTTTGGTTTGGTTTGGTTTGGTGTGTTTGAATTGATTCTAGTAAGCTAGTGTAATGTATTGAGAGTAGTGGTACTTTGTAGTCCTTAATTAGTTTGAAGTGTTAAGGAAGAATTTATAGACATTTGAGGCATGGGTTTAATCGTGCAGCTTTTATAGGCAGATTGGCGATGAATGATTGCTCCTTTCCTTTTTAACTTGCCCACTTGTGTGTTTTGTCTCACTTGAGGATTGAGCCATCGAGGGTCTTCTTACTCAGGGGCAATTACATAAATTTACATTATGAAAATTTGCGACCATCATATTTTCTTAAAGGCAAATAACTAATAAACGCTCTAACATTAAATAAACTATCAATGAGTGGAAATAATTCATTAAAATAAATTTTAATCACTCTGAATGACGTGCGATTTTGACATACATTAAGTGACGGATCCGCATGTAACATGGCAGGATCACCCGACCCCACTTAAAAGTTGAAATCCAAAGTAGTTCAATTTAAACCGTCTATAGAGAATGTAACTTTTCACAATAGAGGTCGTGTTAGTTAGTAATAATAAGTTGTAAAGGCATGTTGTCTCGTAGCTCACTTGTGTAATAATAGTAATTTAATGTATAAAAGATAGTACTAGTAGATATCTCTTACGGAGTATAACGATCTAATTTTTGTTAAAGTTGAATTAAATACGGAGTATGATTTATTTTGTTATGTTTTTAGTTGCTACCAATTCCTATGAGTTATTGTAAATGTCGTATGACTATTCAATGATTATTCTTCCCTTTTATTTAAAAATATAAAGATAGTTAGACCTTATAGTGGACTGAAATTCCATGAATTATATAATCGAAACATTTTCGTGTAACATGATCTAATTAATATTTTCCGATTTCATCTAATATAAATCCATTCACCTTTATTTCTGATTTGAGACTAATCTTATCTAATGTATTTTTGTAAACTTACTTATAGTTATTATCTCTATTATATAGACACGACACGGTCACCACTCATTTAAATAAGTTGAACGAAACACAAACTTAATTTTTGTTAAAGGAAACATTGTATATTTAAGGCTTTGAACTCCTTATGATGAAAGTATTGAACATGAGTTTGAAATATCCTACCAACTAAATTAGTAAATTACATATACCCCACGCACTAAAGTAGATAATGGGTTTTGTAATCAAGATGTGTCCACTTTCTTTTACGGCAAAAATGTTGGCATGTGGAATTGTTCAACTTTGATGGACCATATCCATCTCATTCCTATTTGGCCCCCTCAATCTTTGCTTAGTCACTCTTTCAAAGAAATTGCGACTTGACCTTTCTTACTTTTTTGCTAGCTCACTCTCTCTTTCACATACCCATCTTTCCTTTGTAAATTTGTAGAGGAATTGAGATGCATATGATGACATTATGATTAGCTTTTGTTTAGAATTAATTATAAGTAGTTATACTAATTAGATCAAATGGTCATTAATTAGGCCCTAAGAGATTAGTTAAGAAGAAGCTCATCATAGAGTTTCCACAATTTTCAAATAATATCATTTTTTGTTTTGAAAAAATTGGTACTAACTTCTAAATACAATGGTATCATTTAGACAAATGTTACCGTTTTTTAAAAGGGAGAATGCTACAATCTAAAATAACTTCAAAATATATCGGGTCATTTGGACAATTTTAAAACAATGATATTATATGAAAGAGATTTTCTCATTGGCAGCTCCCATCTATTTATAAGATTTCTCATTAGTAGCCTTCACTT
Organism: Bassia scoparia; assembly: GCA_008642245.1. Taxonomy (NCBI): domain Eukaryota; kingdom Viridiplantae; phylum Streptophyta; class Magnoliopsida; order Caryophyllales; family Amaranthaceae; genus Bassia; species Bassia scoparia. Next base: position 52,244 of record SNQN01000340.1, on the reverse strand, counting down.
TTTTTAAATATCAAAACAGCCATCAGTTTTGCACTAGCAATTAAACATAACCAATTTACTCTAATTCTCCCTAAAAAATGGTTGAATTTACTACTTCCTCCGTTTCCTTTTAGTTGCACCACTTTGATAATTTCACTATTCACAGAAAGCACTTTGACCAAGTTTTGTGCTTTACACGTAATTAAAAATATAGTCAAATGGGATCTCGTTAGATTCGTCTCGTTAAATAATATATTAATCTAGTTTTTTTTATAATTTTCATTAATCATAACTATAATTATTAACGGTCAAAGTTGTGTCTCGACAAGCGTGTTTTATTGACTGGGGCATCTAAAAGAAAACGGAGGAAGTATATATATGCAATTATTAATTTTTTTTTAAAAAAATCTAATTCCTAATCTAAGTTATTACCACCACTATCTTCAACCTCTTAGCCCTATACCACTCACCCATTTCTCTTTCTTCAAGCCACCCTGCCAACGACTCACCACCATCTCCAATCTCTCTCACGCTCCTCTCTCCTCTCACACACTCAACGACGGCAACAACTCTCATTCCCTCCCTCTCACACGCCTAACAGCGGCAACAACTCTCCCTCCCTCCCTCTCACACACTCACCAACGACAACAACTATGGGTTTTTGCTACTGTGTCATTGTAGTTGAAAATGCTTAGAAATGACTGCTACAATGATGCGAGCATCCCTTACTGGTGTTCGAGGTGAGCCCAGAAGTTTGGCCAAGTTCGTGGTGACTAAAACGTCATTATTGCAGTTTGAGGTTGCAAGATCTGGATTTTGCGTTTTGCTACAATAACCTCATATGAAATTTTGCCCAAAACATAGTGCATTATCCATGGAAGCACCCCCCCCACCACCACCTAAAGTATAGGGTAGGCTAGCATCGCTACTGTCTTTAGATTACGGCGGTGGTAGGGAAAAGAAAGAGAAATTTGAGCTTGTGGTGTTATGGCGATTTAATTCTGATTTTGTGCGATGGTGGTTCCAAAGACGATAGTTGAAAAGATTCATGTTTATAGGTGGGGTGCTGGTGGCGGTCTGGGTGCAAGTGGTAGTGGTTGTTGGTTGTGCATAGAGGTGGTTACTGGTTGTTCTGTTGGGGTGGTGGTTTGCTTGTGAGAGGGAGGGAGTTAAATGTTTGGAAAATTTTCTCCGGCACCCATGAGCTTTTGCTCGTTTACCCAAGAAGTGTAAAAAATATATCAGGTACCCCTTAGATTATAGGATAATAGCTCACGTAACCCTGTCATTAGTTTTCCATCCATTTGATCGTTTTAAAACTAACTGATTAACCTATTTAACACTTAAACTAACCTATTAGCCCTAACTCCCACTAACCTTCGTACGTGGCTAGCCACCACGACATAGCCACCACCGCAGCCTAACCACCATGGCAACCCAACAACCAAAACGACCCACCAACGCGACTCCCTATCGTAGCCCAACCACCACAACGACCCACCATTGCGGTTCAACGACCATCGCAACCCACCACAACGACCAACCATAATAGCCCAACCACAACGCGACCCACCAAAGTGACCCAACAACTACCACGAACTAGTTCCACCATGAATTTTCCAAGTTCGTACACGAATTCAAGCAAATTTGAGGGTAGATTCGAGCAATTTGGGGGTAAATTTGAGTAACACAACAATAATTCTAGCAAATCAACAACAATTCGAACTTTTAGGGTTTGAATTGTCGTGAATTCAGTAGCAACAACACAATTCAACAATAGCAGCAATGTAGTTCGTGGTTGTTTTTGTGGTGGAGTGGAGTGAGTTCGTGGTTGTGTCGTGGTGGAGTTATCAGTTCCTGGTTGTGTTGTGGAAAGATTACGGTGGTTTACTGGTGGTTGAGGTTATTGGGGTGGTTAATAGGGTTGGTAGTGGGTGGTTGATAGGGTTGGTGGTCAATGGGTGTTAGTGAGTTAGTTTAGTTAATTAATTGTTTAGTTAGTTAATTTTAGGTGTTAAACAAGTTAATTAATTAGTTTAAGTGTTAAATGGATGGAAAAGTAATGTCGCTAGTTAATTTTTAACGGACAAGGTTACGTGACCTATTACTCCCTAACGTCAAGTTACCTGATTCGTTTCTCAAATCTCAGGGGTATCAGAGCTATTAGGCCAAACCTAAGAATGGAGTATCCGAGCAAATTTCCCTAAATGATTTTGTTTAATTGTTTTTTTTGTTTAATTTATATGTTTTTTAAATAAGGATATATTAGTAAATTCAATTAATTTTAGTGAAAATTAGAATAAATTGATTATGTTTAATTGTTAGTGCAAAATTAGTGGCTATTTTTATATTTAAAAAAAAAAAAATCAAAGGCTACTAATGAAAAATCATAAGGAAAACCCTATTTGAAAATTAACGAAATTGAACGATACCGTTTGGAATTTCCATTAAAGATGAGAAGATCTTTTGGATGAGGCAAAAATCTAGAACAACCCATTCTATGAAACATGCATGATCGAATTGCCTTTTCCCAGCACTGCCTTCTTTTTCATGATCCTCCAAAATATTATTTAAAGGAACTTTTTGAAGATAACACTTTTGCATGCCACAATAAAAGTCGACATGATTCTCAGTTTTCCTAAAGTTGAAACCATACTTGTATTGAATTATTGATGCTAACTAATGGTTTTATTTGCATTCCAGCTTCCATTGAAAACTAAGGGCTGGATTTAGATTGCTTCTTTGTTGCAACCTATCGTMTCTTGCAACTTGTATATATGTTTCCACTTTGAGATTAAAGGGAAGGATAATTGTGTTTTTTGCTCAAGAAATTTGAAACTAAGTATAATAATTGTAAATAGCAACAAAATAACCTAGCTTTTCTAGCTACTCATTAATTACCTCAATTGGTTATTAGGGTTGGTTGGATGACGTTGATTGATCATAAGTTTTAAAATAGCATTAATAATTAGGTGCTAATGTGGAAGGTTAATTAACCTTTGAAAATGAAGGTCATCTAAAGATTGTAGGCAAGAAGACATTAATCACATGACATAACAATATAATTTAGGGCTAGAAGTTGTGTTGAATAGATGATGTTGTTCTATATCATTGGTAACCAATAAAGTAATACTTGTATTAATTAATTGGATGATGAGTTTGTGTTATGAAGGTGGTTTGGATGTAATATCATTACCATGCATAATTGAATGCTTTGTGCCTATGTTAATAGGTTATACTAGCAAAGATGGGACATGTTGGTCGGAACAAGGGAGGGTCATATGAAATAATTCAAGACACTAGGAGTATATATAGGAAAGACCTACATGGGTGCGTGTTTAATTGACCTAATTATTATTGACACTAATTTGACGTTAATTAGTCCTAATTCGATCATTAACCTATGTTAGGATAGGGTGAAATGAAAGAAAATGTAGGGAATTGAAGACAAAGGCAGGGGACGGAGAAGGAGGGATCCATTTTTTTATCTCTTTTAAAAAAATCATCAATTCCTCTAAATTATTTGGAGAGATTTGAAGTAAAAAATGAACTATAACTTTTTTTTTTCATCTTCCCTCTCTTTCCTCCTCGAATTGTCTCCCGCTCTGTCCCTTTCATCCTCCTCATTTCCTATCCAAACATAATGTAAGAGAACGTTTGTCAAAGAGAAACATAATTAAACAAAGGAATAGACTCTATATAGTATCAATACAAAGATTAGCCGACTACTTGTCGCTGATAATCAAATTGATAGTTAATTGGTATTGTAGTTGTCTATATATTGTTGGAATTTTCATTTAGGAGATTTTGTTATTGAATTAGTTTTTAGTTGAGGTCATTATTGAGCTGAAGCAGACTTTGTAAGATGACACGCATACAAGATAACCTATATAGTAGAATGTGAAATATTGTGGGTTAATGGTAAACTTATCCAATCTTCAAATATGCTAAATTGACAATGAAATGTTGTATTCAATAAGGTTAAATTGCACATTATCATCTTTATTATACATTTTTTTAAAACAATTATCACCTTTGCTTTGCTAATCTTTATAAATTTTCATCATCTCTTAAGTTTTTTTAATCACATTTACGGTCACGATTAGAGTTAAATGAGGTCCACACGTAACTAATCTCTTAGGAAGGAGAGAGGGAGTGAAAGGAAGTAAAGATATTAGTAAAGTGTAGGGACTAGGAAGGAAGTAAAGATATTAGTAAAGTGTAGGGATCAAATTAACTCTAATTGGGAAGGAAATGTGATAAAAAAAAAGTCGACAAGTGAGAATTTATAAATATTAGCAAAGTAAAGGTGGTATTAAAAATAAAATAAAAATAACGTGGTAATTTCTAAAAAAAATGTAAAGTAAGAGTGGTAAAATACCATTTAAGGGGTGAAACTAAATCGGTTTAAAACCGAATACCAAACCAAACCAAACCGTATTAAAAATATGGTTCGGTTTTTTAAAAAAATTTGGTGCGGTTTGGAGTCAAWTTTTYTGAAAAATCGGTTTTCGGTTTGGATTGGTGTGAGAGAGGAAAACCGAACTCCAAACCGCACACCGAATTATTAAAAGAGCTTGTTTTAATTTAGGCTCAATAGTCCATTTGCCCCATTAACTCTCCGAAACTTAACTTTGTTGTAAAGTTGTTATTCTATTTGAAACTTTGTTTGGACTTAATTTGAATTTGTCATTTGTTAATTTATTAAGAATTTTAGGCATTGTTTAAAAGTAATTTGCTTAACTACCATTGCAATTTGCAAGCCCTAAATCTACCACGCACCACAACCATTATCTTTAATTTCACAAGCCCATAAAACGCTCCAAGCACGGTGGAGGCGCGCAAGTTAGGTGTCCTGGCCATGGATATGTCATTTAGTCCATTCTCAGTCTACCCCTACCCTTATTTAAAAATATGGTTATATGTAAGTGGGAATATTATGRTGATAAATCTCGTATTAAAAGAATTTAAAAATTAAGATCAATTCAATTCATACAGCGAAGGGCTACACCCTTTATTGTTATATGATTTTGTGGTAGACGTGGTGAGACCCAGTTGATTGTAGTGAGTAGTCAAAATTGTAATAACACAAAGGACGTACAATTTGAAATAATCAAGGATGAATAGGAGACGATTATCAGTAAAATATATAGTACGAGGGACTACGAATAGTAAATTCGATAATATAATGCAATATTCAAGTTTTAGGTTTTTATAGATACGAATTTAGCGGAATTTCAGGAAACGATTTCCTAACCTCTATCTCAGGATCATATTCATAATCAAACACATGAATCATACAATAAAGAGGATTAGAATATACTACATTTGTAGCGTGAAATCCACAAGTATGCGCGAAAAGATAATCTCGAGAGCCCCAAATGTTGCTCCTCTAGTCAGTCCACCAGAATCGATTGAACACCAACGTCTGCTAGAACGGAAGAGATAAACTCTTGCTTTTACTGATTTCCAATTAAGAGAGAATGATGGRGAGAGTTTGAAATATTTTGAATACTGTAAGACAAACTACGTTATTCTCTCTTTTACTGATATTATCTCTATTATATAAGCCAACAAGGGGAGCAATGGTGTCCCCTCTAGGAAATGTTTGATTTGCCCTTTAGTAAATATAAATTGACCTATTTAAAATTTTCTTAATTAATTCACTTCTTACTTTAAAATTTTCAAATAAATGAAAGTTTTAAATTTACTAAATAAACTAATACTACTTAAAAGTTAAAACTTTCATGGTAAAAAAATAATTATGATTCAAAAATGACATACGGAGGAATATTTTATAAATTTAAAATTCAAAAAGCGTCAAATTTAAATATAAATTAACAATTTTCCCCTTTATTTTAGCACACATAGCGTGCACTTAAAAACTAGTATATATATAAGTGAACTTTTAAGTAAAGTGATCAAAGAATTTATGTAAATGAACTTGAAGGATATATAGTGAATATCCTAGTATTCTATATATCATATCATTAACCTAGGTCAAAGAATTTGATTCTCTTGTTAACCTAATTGGGTTATTGGCTCATATTCTTAACAGACCTGAGTCATATATCGTTCAACTGATTCTTTTGTGTGACCTTATAGAATTAATTATATTAACTGTTGTCCAATCAATATGCATGGACCCATCAATTATATTTATTCTCTAGCAAGTAAATATAATTACTAATAATAATTGTCGGAAATGTCTAAGGACATATTCCTTCACTACAAAGACTTAAATGAACCTGGTCCACAATAAACTTATTGTGGACCAAAAACAAGTCACGTGATTTGTATATACACAAATAGCAATACTGGCTTTCCAATTTCGTCACTATCACTATTGCGGCAAAATGTCCAGCGACTCTCACCGCCATACCATTTTGTAGTCAATGCATTTATCTTCGACTTCAACTCCGTCGCACTGTAGGTCTGAGATCAAACTTCGTTCTGCTGTTTTATTACGTTTCTATGTTTGAATTGGTTTGCTCCATTATCGGCATCGATCTGTATTTTTGCAAACGAATTGTTCATTATGATATTTCGTTTAAAGGAAAGAATAAGCTGACATTGGTAGCAATTGGAGGCGGAGCATTCATGGCTTCTAAATATGGGTCAAATTAAATAGCATTACTTCTTCATCTTTGTACATGGAAGCAAGATTAAGGGACTCAAAATTGGATTTTAGTTTTATTTATATTTTTAATATTTTAGATTTACATTATAACTTGCAAAATTATATTATAAGATAGAGAAGTACGTTATATCGTATTAAAATACACTATATCATTCAGAAGTACATAATAACACACAAGTATAAATTATAAGTATACAATACAGAAGTACGCATATTATATATAATGTTAAAGTACACAATTATAATATATAAAAGTATATAGATGCAATTCTTTTTTTGAATTAATTGCAATGATGTTAAATGTAATTGGAGCTTCTTGTAAGAGGAAAGACATACTTCGTGAAACTTATTCTCAACAAGTGGCACATGCATTAGAGGTGGGTGAAATTGAAAGTGGATCGGGTTTAAATCAACAACTTGGATTGCAAAGGCCGGGGGATACGCGATGGGGATCTCATTACAAGCAGAGGCGGAGGGAGGGGGGGCAAGGGGGCACGTGCACCCCTATTTTTTGGGGAAAAAACAGACACAAAAAAAAACAAAAATTAAATAAATTGAAGAAAGCACGTGAAGTATTAAGTATAGTCAGACATTTTGGGAAGCAAAACTTTAAAAGCAAAACTGCAAAAGCATCAAGCATGACCCAATATAACATTTATTTAATATTTAACTTAAAAATAATAATATACAAATAATCTASACAATTTATGAGAGAGAAAAGAAACCCCAAAATTCTCAAAAAAACCCAAACAATACCCAACACTGCCTCACTCCCGCTCAACTCTTCTGCCTCTTCACACGACTGACGAGCGACTTCACTGCTGCAGTGCTGCTGGAGGCTGGAGCCCTGGACGGCGGTCGGCGACGGCGACTCTGGCAGTCAGGGGACACTGCGACAGGCGGCGACTCTTCGGCAAAACGGGCGAATATTTTGGTATTTTCTTCGATTTTAATTCTTTTTTTTCTGGGTTTTTTTTTCTGTGCTTTTGCAATGTTTAGCAATTGTTAAATGTTAATTCAATAATTTGTTAGTTAAGTTAATTTAGTTCAATGATTTATGATTGTTTTGAACTTTTGATTGTTGATTGTATTTGTGTAATTTGTGTTATTGTATATTCTTAATTTAGTTCAATGATTTATGCTTTAATTGAAAATTTGGAAATTGAAATGTTAATTTTTTTAGTTGTTGAAATATTGAAAATAAATTGGTTTGTTGTTAGAATTATTGAATAATTGAATAACTTCATGTCTTCATAAGTTGATTACTTGAATAGTTGATTACTTCGTAAGTAGAATATTGAATTGGAAGAATAGATGAGGTAATCCACTAATTTGATGATATAAATTATAAAATAATTAGTTGACTTATGTTTATCAATTTATTTAGGAAACGTCAAGTGATTCCCATTCACCTAATTCAAACAAGCTCAAGTCTAAAGGAAGCAACCCGATCTTCGACATTTTATGTTCAAAAGAAAAAAAACCCAAGAAACACCTTCTTCTTCTCTCCCGCCCAAAGTCAAGCACCTCAGATGACATATCTAATGAAAGCATTGACCCTCCTTCGATTACCTCTCCCCAAAATGAAGATGTCAATATGGAGGATGGTAGTCTAAGTAGTACAAATGTACCATTAGAGAATTTAGATGAAGAGGAGGAGGAAGGGAGGATGAGGAGCTAGATATGAGTTGAATTACTTCCACATGATCCCGGGAAAAGAATAAATATTATGAATTATCCTCCTAAGAAAGGAATACGGTGAGGAGGGCTTACATTCTTAAGAAACCTTGTCAACCGAGAACCCACAATTTTCCTCAAAGAGAATGTTACGGTCCGTCTTCATCGTTTAAGTGTTAATTGGTTCAAGAAATGGAATTGGCTTGAATATAGCATAGAAAAGATGCCGCATTTGTTTTGTTTGCTTCTTATTCAAGAGAAGATGTTGAAAAGAATAAGGGAGGTGATGCATTTGTAAATGGGGGTTTTAGGCATGGAATAAGCCGGAAGGATAGAGAAGCATGTTGGAGGAATTAAAAGTGCACATAATCTTGCTTATGAAAAATATGTGAATTTAAGAGATGAAAAAAGAAATCAATTGTGAATGTGTTTAACAATGTAAGTGAGGTTACAAAAACAAAATATCTCATTCGTTTGAAAGCATCTTTAGGTTGTTTGCGATATCTTTTGGGGCAAGGCTTAGCTTTTCGTGGACATGATGAGAGGGAGGAATCTTTCAATAGAGGCAATTTTCTGAACTTTTAAAGTGGTATGCGGAAAGGGATGATGATGTTAAAAAAACACACATTAGAAAATGCCCCAAAAAATTGTTTGATAACTTCTCCGCCGTTTCAAAAGGACATTATTAGTTGTTGTGCCAAAGAAACACAAAATGCATAATAGATGACCTTGGTGATGACCATTATGCTATTTTGGTCGACGAATCTAGTGATGTGTCCCAAAAGAACAACTTGCTCTTGTTTTGCGGTTTGTTGATCGTGATAGTGGTAAGGTTACGGAAAGGTTTTTGGCATGGTTCATGTTAGTGACACTACCGCTTTGTTTCTTAAAGATGCTATTATGTCTTTACTTGTTGAACATTCATTGAGTCCATCCATGATAAGAGGACAAGGGTATGATGGCGCTAGTAACATGAGAGGTGAAATCAATGGCTTAAGACTTTGATCATGAATGACAATCCAGAGCCTACTACATACATTGTTTTGCTCACCAACTTCAACATACATTAGTAGCCGTTGCCAAGAAAAATGATAGATGCAATCTTTTTTTGAATTAATTGCAATGATGTTAAATGTAATTGGAGCTTCTTGTAAGAGGAAAGACATACTTCGTGAAACTTATTCTCAAAAGTGGCACAGCATTAGAGGTGGGTGAAATTGAAAGTGGATCGGGTTTAAATCAACACTTGGATTGCAAAGGCCGGGGATACGCGATGGGATCTCATTACAAGTTTCTTTGAATATTATGAACTTGTATCCTTCATTATTAAGCTACTTGTGCATATTACAAAACATGGTACATCGGAAGACAAGTTCAAAGCGGAACTTATTATTACATCATTGGAGACATTTGATTTCATCTTTATGTTACATTGATGTGGAGTATAATGGGTTACACTATGAATTATGTGTTGCTTTGCAAAGAAAGGAACAAGATATGTTAATGCTATGGAACTTGTAACTTTCACAAAAAATGTGTTGTAGAAATATAGAGAGCAAGGATGGGAAAAGCTCTTAGAGAAGGTAACATCATTTGCAACAAGAATGGAATTGAAGTTTCCTAACATGGATTCCTTATGCTCCTCAAGGAAGATCAAGAAGGTTTATTCAAATGAAACACCATCTACATCATTTTCGGGTTGGGATATTTTTAGAAGTGATTGATTTGCTTCTTCAAGAAATCGATAACCGTTTCAATGAGAGGAGTATGGAGCTACTTACATGTATGGCTAGCTTAAGCCCTAAAGGTAACTTCTCTTCATTCAATAAAACAAAAAGATACTCAAACTTGCCTCTTTCTATCCCGAAGAATTTTCTAATGTTGACTTGATGGCTCTTGAACTTCAACTTGACTTGTTCATGAACAATATGAAATGATGAAAGATTTCATAATTTGAATGATCTTAATTCTCTATCTATGAAACTTGTTGAAACAAAGAGATGTGAGACATATCTCTTGTATATTTGCTAATAAAAGTTGATGTTGATTCTTCCCGTTGCTACGACAAGTGTTGAAAGGTGTGTTTTCCGCAATGACATATGTCAAAAGTAAGTTGCGGAATAGTATGGGCGATCAAGTATTGAATGATTGTTTGGTCACTTTTATTGAGAAAGATGTGTTCCTAGAAGTTACCGATGAACAAATCATCGACCGCTTTCTAAAAATGAAGACCCGAAGAATTTTGTAATTTATTGTTTATTTTTTCTTATTTTCTTTGTATTGTAATTGTAAGACTATAATTAATTTGGCATTTGAAAATGTTAGACTTAATGTATTAAACAATTGTTATTATTGTGTATTATTTTACCCGATTTGATATGAATTTGGACCTTTCTAAATTTGCACCCACGGTTTCAAAATCCTAGCTCCGCCTCTGTACACAAGTATATAAGATATAAGTATATATATGATACAAAAGTACATTATATCGTATTAAAATACACAATATCATTCGGAAGTACATAATATTATACACATGTATAAGATACATGTATATGATATGGAAATATATTATATCATTAAAGTACACAATATCATTCACAAGTACACARTATATCACACATGTATAAGATATGTGTGTATGAAACAAAAGTACATTATATCGTATTAAAGTACACTATATCATTCACAAATATATAATATCACGTACTCAAATATAAGATATAAATATATGATATAATTGACAAACTTTTATATGCAACATGCCACACCAAATTTTATGGTGTGGCCAAGGATAAAATAGTAAAAATACCCTTTTAATAGTTTATAAAAGGATCAATCCCATTCCTTTCTCTGACCTTTTCCCCTTTTCTCTCCTCTTCAAATCCCTAATTTCTCTTCAAACCCATTCAACCATATATTCACTCTCATCAAAAATGGGGGACAACACTGCCATAACCTCCAACACCACCACCACCGGAAAGCTCTTTACCGTCGCAAATTGTAGGCGTCGTCTCCGCATTCATTCTTCACCTCCCTTGAACGATGCTCCTGCATCAACCTCAGCACCTCCGACAACAACGATGAAGATGATGCGATGGATCGCGGTTTGATCTTCAATCATTCTCGCCATGATGATTCTCGATTTGCTCTTCGTCGTTGATCTTCTTCGTTGATTCTCGATTCACGTTGCTCACAAGTTGTAGCTCTTATTTTGATGAGATGAGATGATACACACATAAATGCTATGTCGGTGATGATGATGATGATGATGATGATGAGATGATGGTGATGAGATGATGGTGAGTTATTTATTTATTTATGTCGGTGATGATGATGATGATGCTACGTCGGTGATCATAAATGCTTTGTGTTCTTGTTGTCATGATATATTCTTTGACTTATTTATATATTTATTTATAACAAGTAGTAAAATATTTAAAAATATAGTTTATATTCGTAAATATGATTACTTATATATTGGAAGAATATCATATATTATAAAAGTAATTCTTATAATTAAGAAAAATAATGTGAATTTACATAAGTGTTACATTATTTCATAAAAAGTTAGTTTATATATTGTAAAAGTAGATTTTATATTGAGCAGAAATTATTGATATCATAAGTAGTTCTATATTCATATAATATTTTATGAATATTTTAAGAAATAATTATATGTGATAATTTTATAAAAGTAGTTCATATATTTTTATAAAAGTAGTTATAATTTTATAAAGGTAAGTTCATATATTTTCAGAAAAGTATTCTGTTTATAATTGTTTAAAGTAAAAGTGATTGCTGAGGGTATTTTATAAGTAGATTCATATAATTCATAAACAGTAATTCTTACAATTCATAAAAGTGTTCTTAATAATTCAAAGTAAAGTTAATTTTGATTATTTCATTCGAGCTAGTCAATATATTTCATAAAAGTAGTTCATATAATTCAGAAGAGTATTCTTAGAATTCAGAAAAATAATTGTGATTTCGTAAAGTATTCTTTATATATTCGTAAAAAGTCAGTAGTTTCTTATAATTTAGAAAGTAATTGTGTATTTGTTAAAAGTATTTTAAATTTCGTAAAAGTAGTTTTCTTTTCGTTTGATTGTTTTCATTGTTTTCATTCTTTTTGAAATTTTTTCTGTACAGATTGTGCAATATTGAAGGAGAAGAGAAGTCGAAGATTGGGATGAGGGAATAGAGGCAGATTGCGGCAGATTACTTTTTAGGGAAAATTGTTAGGTTTTGTGTGGCCTCTTTTGTGACCTTTGTAGTTGTACTATTTAGTTTTTAAAATGTATGGATTGTCGCCACACACAATTTGTGATGGCTGGTGTTCACAGAAAACCAGCTAGATATAATTTATTTTAAAAAGATACGATATTAAGTACATATTATCATATTAAAGTATTATTCATATTAAGAGTACATTATATCATTCATAAGTACTTAATATCACACACAAGTAAAAAAATATAAGGTAAATAAATAAAATGATACAAAAGACATTATATTATCGTATATATTTTTTAGCAACTATATTATTTACAAGTACATAATATCACCAACATATAGATATTCTATATTAAAGATTTTACTCCTGATATACTCCGTACATGATACAAAATTACATTAAACTGTAAATATTTACTATAATAAGATACTAATATGCATATCAAGTTACACATAATATATACAAGGTATAAAGTTAATAACCCTATATCTTGTTACAGTAATTAGTTATTAGATGATATAAGCGTTAAGTTATATTTAATGAAACAAAATCAAGTTAAATTCCACAACCAAAATTATTTTAAGAAATTTAAAAAGCGCGCAACCTTTTTGTTGATAGTTCACTACACAGTCATCATCATACTTGGTAATTTGGGTATCAATTCTTATCTTCATCGAAGTGTCAATACTCCATGAAACATATGGCAAATGTCAGAGGAAAAAGGAGGAAAAAACCCAAAAGTAATTAATTAGAGAACAAATGAAGAAGATAAGAGCTGTTCGGGAGATCTAAGCTTGAGAAAGAGCCAGAGGCTCGAGCGAGTATTGCGTGATCAGATCTTGTCCGACATTAGCCTCCGATGAGTTGTTGGTTCAGTGCTGAAGGTCTCATTATGGTGAGAAATCAAGATAACTATACTGCACACAAAGTAAGAATTAGAGTGTGCAATAGGCACGTAACTTATTTTGGGTTCACAATAAAGTTTGTGAACCCGGTCCACGCAAGATAGATTGTTCCTTCACAAGTGACATGTGATAGTAACTATTTTTACGCACTACGATGTTAATAATGATCTTAAACCTCGGAGCTCGACTCAATAATTGTACGGTTAATGTATAATATCATCAAGCATTAATTAACAGTGTTTAGCAAGTGACACTGCAAATTTCAGCTGCATTTTCAACGTTCTGAAATAATGTAACTCTTTAGTCTGATCTGATTACATATCACATTTGAACAGATATGAGTCCCACTTTTAAATACTGTTAACACAAAATTCACATTAAGAGCATTTAGTTACAATTTTACAACTAACCTGTTTTAAATTTAAAGCTTTTTTTTCCCTTCTGCTAATGGCAAACTAGATTTAGTTGGATTTCATCTGTTTCACTGTTAATGATTGATTAATACAAGATTTGGAAGCTTTCGTACGAAAATCATTAGATCATAAACACATGTTTATTACTGTTTTCCACGAACTTTCACATTATATGATTAGTGTTCACATAGTACTATCATTCATCACTTTTAAACAATATAAAGTTTATGTCAATTTCCACCAAATCAAAGCGTTTCCAAAATATATGAGGTCCAAAAGTATAAATATCATTTTTTGCTCGTTTACTTAGCTTAATCGAATGTCTATCTTCTTAGTTAGAGGTTAGTTACGTACATTGAACGTCTTCAATTCATAAACCGTACAAAATGGACTTGTGAGTTGTGATCATGCATGGTATGGAAATTGTTTTCAAGTGATGGAATGTAGACTATTTACCCACCACAGAAGTCTCCCAAAGTACGAATGGGTTCTCCTAACTATGTACAACTCCCTCCATTATTCAAAATATTGCAACACTTTTACGTATATAAAATATTAAATTAGTTGCAAATTTTTCATCTGAGAATCATATGAATTACGAACATACTCCTCTACATATTAAATTAGTCTCCCAAACTCATAGTTGACTTTTACGTTTTACCTCTACTTTCTTAAAAGTGTGTCATTTGGTTTATTGTTGCAACCTTTGAGAATCATGAGTACTATTCCATATTATTAACAAGTTTTAAGGTATATTATCATGTGTCATATGAGAAACATAGGAAGTACGAACATACTCCTGCTATATGATTTAAAAAAATTTAGAGCGTCTTTTTGTAAGTTAATGTTTTTTGTTGTTGTAAAAATGTTACTTTCTCACACAAAAGTTGGTGCACCCTTCAAACAGTGATAGAGATGATGGGTGTTGGGGCTGTTAATGTCCTCTTTAATTAGTGATAGTGAGGAAGAAAACAAGAATTGGCTAAGTGTAAAGTGAAAGAACAATGTCCAATTACTCTTGTCTTTCTTTTTCATWTACTGTATGCATGTTTYTGATAGTTATGCGATCAATGTCAATGGTGAAGGAAATAGAAACCAACATAAGTCTAGATCAACTAGTAAGAGAGTTGTTWTAGTTTAACCRGAGGTTTCAGGTTTGAATCTTGTGAATTTGCAAGTGTGCTGGAAGAGCTTTCCCCCCAATTAAAGCCTAATCCAACTTGAATCTGGATTAATCAAACYCAAAATAGGTTTCGGAAATTGGATAAGTAAACTTAAAAAAAAATGAACCWAAWAGAAAGCTCTTTTGAAAGAGAAAATTTCAGTTTCTTTTGTGAAAAAGAGAAGGAAAAAAAGTATAAAACACAATGAAGAGGACCCCTCTTATCTTTTGTGGGTCYACTATGATTGGTTCCTCTCTGAGATGGTGCACATGTACATCAGTACATGTTCTCTACTTCTCATGGATTGTTTGTTGAAAGTTTTAGCATTAGTTGTAACTTCTCTAGGATCATGCATGGCATAGTTAAGTGGTTGAGCATACCACTTTCTTTGGTGTAGACAAAGGATCGAATCTCACCTCAGTGAAATGTTGGGATTTATCCTCCAGTCCTTCATTGCATAGTTTCTGAGATTGGGTTTGTATAGATTTCACTCGTCTACCTTACCGTATAAAAAAAGGGATGATTTTAAGCTATACCCGTATAAAAAAAGGGGGTGATTCTAAGCTATACCCGCGAAGAGTTGCATTTTTCAAAGTGTACCCATAAACCATATTATTGGTGTGGGCTTTTCCTATCCAAAAGGCCTCTACTAGGTTGAGGTATCAATCTTTGATCCCCTATATAGGAGATTTCGTTCTCTTCAACTTTCGATGTGGGATGGAACACTTCCGTTCCGTTTCACCCACTCTTGAAAGACAGCATGCGTCCTCGAAAACATGACACAACATTGGAATGGGTTCTAGCTCTGATATCATATGTAATACCCCACTAGGGATAATAGGAGCATACTAGTAGATATTGTCCTCTTAGGGCCCTACCACTCAAGGATTGATGTTACAGAGAGGACAATATCTACTAGTGGGCTCCTATTATCTCCAGTGGGATGTTATAGACGGGCTGTGAGGGTGGTGTGACTTGCAAGTGAGGGTGGTTGCGAGTTGCGACATATGAGTGAAGGGGACCAATGGTGATGCGGATGAGGGGTACGGGTTGTAAGGGGCGGTTGAGGTTGAAGTGGTGATTTGGTAGGTGGGGGTGGGGTTTAGCATGTTGGGTTGGAGAGGTTGGTGTTGGGCTGGTGGCTTGGTGGGTGGGGTGTTGGTCGGGGATGAGGGTCATTGGGGGGAGTTGCATCGGGTTCATTTGGTGTGGTTGGTGCCTTGGTGGTGGATGGTGGTTGTGAGGTATGTGGTGGTGAGGGAGGAGGGAGAGTTTTGGTTTTTTTATTTGTTTTTTCTTTTATTGGTTAAAGTTAACTAAGGTTAATTTTTTTTTTTTACTATAGGAGGGTATGTCTAATTAATTATTGACAATTTTGGGGTACAATTTGAAATTTTTAAAAAGCATAGATACAACTTGAAAATGTAATTTTTGGGAAAAACACATAAAAAACAGTTGTTAGGTCTTTGTTTTTCACTTGCAAGTTGTAACATTTTTTGAAATCAATTTGATATGTTCTTTGATTGAGGTGTGATGGTTTGGTATTAAAGGTTGATATTTTTAGTATATGTGATAACATATAATGAATTGATGTTTGATATATATGTTGATGCTACACTAGTCTTTTCCACAATGGAAAATTATTGGTTAGAAGTGTGAAAATTGAGTAATTCACTCATTTCATTCATACTCTGGTGTATTATTGGTTGTGTTATGGTAGAATTACCGGAAGTTATATGCACAATTTGGCTAGCGGTTTGACTTCCCTCCACTAATGTCATGCAACCTATGTTCATTCTCAATCACTGAATAATGTTAGTGATATGAAGTTAATTTAATCATTTTGTATCATTTCTCTATACTATAACAATTATGTACGTATTACCTATAGATTCGAGATATGAAACTCGATTGATGTTTCTAATTTTCTATCAAGAATCTTATGTGAATAAGCTTATTTTAATTTCGTCTCCCATTTCATATAATCTAAATTTATTTGGAACAATACAAGTTGATATAATTAAAATGGTTTATATCGATGGGGTT
>SNQN01000339.1:140944-155801 GCA_008642245.1 Bassia scoparia | reverse complement strand
TGTGTTGTTGCATTTTGCAAGCAACAATCCTTCCTTTAAGTAGTGGTGATTTGGTAAAGCAATCAATGCTATTATTTTAATGTTGGTGATATTTTATTGGATGAGAAATATGCTTGAAGAACTTGTATTTCAAGCTTTTGGACTTTTGGGAGGAGTGAATTAGAAGRTTTTTGATGAATTTAGAGCAAATCATAAGATATGGGGGGCTAAGGAGAATATATACTGCTATATATTGAATTCTCTAGACATATAAATGGGAATCCATTATGTTGTAATTTGATGTACAACTCACTAAATCACTAAACATAATAATATAATTGAATTTTAATCAGGTGTGGTTAATTTTTGAAAATTAGGAACATTTACATCTATTGAGATACGTGTCAATTTCTGTTAATGTTATATGATAGTGTCTGAAATGTGATATTCTTTTCTAAGTACAATTGTTAGGCTAGCTAGTCACTTTTTTCCCCAATACATTATTTCTCGATCAATCCACCCTTTAAAACATTGAACCGTTTTTCGCAAATGAGCTTTTTCCATCCATACCAATCTTTGGAAACTATACTTATAATCCCGAGCATATGCTCGATTTTAAATAAAATACTATAAATTAAATTAAAATTTGATATTTTTAAATTATGATTTTTTAAAAATATGGTTTTATTGCCAACTTTTTTGTAGTTTTTTACCAGGAGACTTTTTTTATAGTTGTATATGAATAAATAAATTTTTATTTAAAAAAGACATTTATTTATCTTCGTCAAAAAAGTGTGTTTTTTTTTTACATTTTATTATGTAATGATTAATAAAGTGCTACTGCGAGGGTAATTCAGTAGGGAAAATTTGAAAAGTGGAATTTGCTTTAATATTAGTTAATAGTTAAAATTACAAATACAAATGCTCATCTTCTCAAATATTAAATGTATATTTAATTGTTTATACATTTAATTTGGTAACACTTGGACTATAAATAAAAATTATTTTACACTAGAATTAACTAACAAAATTTTTATATAGGTTTTGGATTTCTTTTAACAAATTTTTTGTTTCGGGTTTCTCATTGTATTTCCTTTTAAAAAAAGTGATTTCACACATAATAATGCTATACGAAGTAAAAGATTTTTTTCACAAAATTTCTTGTTTGATAGAAGGCAATCAGAAGCAAAAAGTTGGAATCTATAAAAATAAAATAAAGTGGTTGCGGTATATAGTAGAAAAATAACGCATAAGTGTGGAACAACGTAGCATGAATAAAAAGAAACATGAAAATGTCTTTCAATTAATGTCTTACATCGATAAGGATGTAGTGAATATTTTAATCAATAAAACCATTGAAGCGTTCACCAAATTAAATTGTAAAGACTGACATATCATCGGGAATTATCCAAAAACTTGTTACTGCATAATATTGTAAGTACTCCTCAATCCCTCTATTCCATGAAATTCTTTATTTTTTCCTATCAATATTGATTAATTACTCATACTTTCACTTTATTCAATTTTAATAAATTTTATTATTTTGTTTATTGTGGTGGTCCACATTCCCATCCGATAAAAAAATAAATAAAACTGAAGTAGTTAAAGTGAATTGACAATAAAAAAATTTCAAAAATTTTGTATTATACTTTCGTCAGAAATTAAGAATTTTTTATGTGAAAATATAGATTTCTCCAACAAACTTGGATGATAATTCCTTTGCTTTTGTTTCTTTTCCTTTCATTCAATTCCTTTATTAATATATTGAACTTAAATATAATACATTTACGGACCAAATAAATGATGATATTTAATTTGAACAGATGAAACACATTTATTATACATTAGATAATGTTTGATTTTTAATTAAATACAAATTAAATTGCTCTAAACTAAATTAAAATGTGATATTTTTAAATTGTAATTATTTAAAAATAAGGTTTTATTTCAACATTTTTTTTGTAGTTGTATTATGAATAAATAAATATATAAAATTTATTAAAAATACATTTATTAATCTTTCATTAAATTTTTTTTTACCTTTTACATTTTATTAATCTTCAGAAACATCTAGTGGTGAGGTGAAAAAACACACATCATAACTGCTGTAAGACTCTCCTGTATGCAAATTTCAAGAACTCTCTCACGCTTGGTTTTTTTTGGAAGAAGTTCATTAAACAAAAAATTTAAACCTTGGTTTCGCGGCAAGGTTTCTAAGGTTCCCAACGGCGATGACGTTGTTCTGGCTTACTGAGTTTTTTTTTTCATTTCTTTGTTCTTTTAGTTTATATTAATGACTGATTTTTTTTTCTTTGTTTGTTTTCTTATATCCCGTTTCGATAGAGAGCACGRATTCGTTTTGGGAGGATTACAGGAATGCCTAGGTGAAGACAATCTCCAAAGACAGGATTATCTATCATATAATAATGGTGGTTGTGTCTGAGGTCATAGGAATGGAAAAGATGTTTTATGCTGTTGTTATGGAGAAACAGTCAAGGGATATACCACTTGTCAAGATTACAACATCGTCGATAGGGCTGATGCTTCTCGTTCTCACAATGTGACAATGCATTTACCATGATGAGGTAAAACCTCATTAGTGAGTGCTGTAATGCTAGCTTTGGTGTAATGACTAATGATAAAGTTTAATTGAGATATAATACGTTAAGTTATCTCTATTATATAAGTGAAGGGGAGGAAGATGGTGTCCCCTTCAAAAAAACCAAAACTACCCCTTAATGAAATTTCAATATTTAGAAAAAATCAGAAAAAAAAAACATTTCCATTTTCGAATTTGTCATATTAAACAAGTTAAATATGGTATATGCACCAAATTATCATTAAGGGTAATTTAATCTATATTTGAATCCACATAAAATGTCTATTTTACCCTTAAAAAGATGTTTGTACTCTGTAAGTTGTTTTGCTTTTTGTGACCAAGTAAAAAAAGACTGCATTGATGATGTAAATTTATTAATGACCATTTTAAATAAATACCAATTAACATCACTTTAAAAAATCATTAAAATGTTTTTTTTTTAAATTTTGATAATGGAAAATTAGAGAAATTTCTAATCAAACCTGTAGATTGATTTAATAAATTAATCCAATGGTATATAACGCATATTTGTATAGGGTTCTGTGATTATGTGCAACTTTTGGGTTAATTAGGTAGGATATTTTTTGACCCCAAAAGTTGTARATAATTACGAAACCCTATACAAATATGTCACTAAATTGATAATTAATAATTAATAATTTATAATTAATACTGTATATAATAATAATTAATAATCAATAATTACAATAAATAATTAAATTTACTACGGAGTGATTAATATTTAATAATTAGTAATTAATAATTAATAAAAATAATTAATTATTAATTATTAATAATTAATCATTTGTAATTATAAGTGATAATTGATGTGAAATAAGAAAGTGTATTAGTGGAATATATTATTGATGCGTAATTTTGCATCTTAAAAGCTAACATCTAACCGTCAAATTTGCCAAACATGTTTTTTTATCAAGCAGCCAACAACCACCAGTCAGTCAAACCAGCAAACAGCTAGCAGCCAATAGCCGTTTGTCAAACAGGGCCTTTATGTTTGAACTCTGGTTGTTGGGGACTTGTCTAATTTAAGCTTCTCCAATGATCAAATGCGCTGCTGAATTGGCTTTCTAGGATTCTAGGTCCGACCGGCGACCGCTCGAAACTGTACAAGTAAAACATAGATAACATAGATAATACATGGGAATTTGGTAATTCGGTATTCCAGTTCCAGTGAAATATTTTCCTTATCTATCATATCTTAATAAGAAAGTGTATTAGTGGAATATATAATTGATGCCCATTAATGTAATTTTGCATTAACATCTAACAGCCAAATTTGCCAAACATGTTTTTTATCAAGCAGCCAACAACCACCAGTCAGTCAAACCAGCCAACAGCCGTTTGCCAAACAGGGCCTATATGTTTGAACTCGGGTTGTTGGGGACTTGTCTAATTTAAGCTTCTCCAATGATCAAATGCGCTGCTGAATTGGCTTTCTAGGATTCTAGGTCCGACCGTTCGAAACTGTACAAGTAAAACATAGATAATACCAGACGGATCTACTATACCTCATAAATTTGCCTATCACTAAGTCGATATAATACGCGCTCAATTTCCAAAAAATTTTGGAGCAAACTTCAGTAGAGACACAACACGTGGAGCGTCATTAAACCCCTCAAAATGGATGCGTTTTAACTTAGATATTAAAGTCTCATGCAAAAGGACGACCAATTGTTCTAAATATAAGCGTCCTACTATATTTCAGAACGTAAACAACGCCCACATTGCAGATTAAATTCCCATGTAAATCTAATATATTTACCACAAGACTTCTCCGATAAAAGTGACTAAATTAACTAAGATTCATTCCAACTCATACAGTCATTTATTTAGTATTTACACATGAGAATGTTACCAGTAGATCCTCGACCCACACTAGACCCTCTCGCTCACTCCAAGCAAGAATTTCTACGCAAGGTGAGTCATACTACTAACAAGTTACTTCCATGACGTATTATCCGCGAGTATTTTTCTAGATTTATTCTCACCACGTAATCCTGTCGTATGTCTGCGTAGTTCGTCTCGTTGACAGAACTTGTCAGGCAAAATTCATAGATACATACTCTAACTTCAGAACAAACACCAATCAGAAAAATATTTAAAACATATTGGGGGCAATCTCAGCAACAATAATGCACATGACGTCTACATCGATCCTGCACGAAGCCAACCCAAACGCACGACAATCGCTAGTACTTTACTAATGTGAAAACCGCCCTCTGAAAACCTTCGGAACCTTTTTTGAAAAAATCTTTTTATCAAGAAAAACGACGGAAATATGTTATGGCCTTGTAAGGACCTTTTGCTCATAATTCCGTAGTACGACCTCTACGTATTCCAAACTTCGTGAGTTCAAGAAGCATCTTTTCCGAGTCGAAACAAACGCGAGACGTGGTAATGTTTCATCAGCGGATTACTCATTTGGGAGACCCACCCTTTTCCAGGTATGATCTACAGAATCGATTCTGGCTTAAGAGATTATTCAGGGTTCTAATCACCAATTCCTACTCAGACCACAAAGTAGCGTGACTCATCGTAGGAACTACTTAGCGATGTCCAAGTATTAAAAAAACTCAGTATATAGTATTATAAATATGAATCCAAGTGTCTCATGCTCATGTCGACCGATACGACATATGACCATATTTTAGTAAACAAGTGAATGCAAACACGCGGCAACAGTAAACTAAGGTAAGAATTCATGTAATATATAATAGTAAATAATTTCAAACTTAAAATCTTGTGAAATTATTATTTAATTAAGTATAAGATGGTTTTTAATTTAATTTACCAGAAGTAGATATCTCATATTTTATCATGCCTTGACTACCGGCATTGCGCACTTGCTCAATTTCTCTGGTTAGAGAAGGGTACTTAAAAATATGTTCGTAAAGATCTCTTCCATCATTTATAAGGCATTTATTGTTTTTATTGGATGATCTGTTTAAATGCTGGCCTTGGTTTGTCAATTTTGTTTCAATGTAGATCCTAAGCACAAGTTATGAAAGACGTAAATAATACAACTCTTAGATGTATATGAACTACAAAACCAGCATATGTAAACAACACCAGTTTAGATGATTTCACATCACTACCCAAACAACAATTAACACTCAATAAAATAAAAGAAATTAGTACAGATAGAGAATCATTTTTCATTTAATACACTAGAACAAAAACATTAGATAGATTAATATAAAAATAGTCCAGTTACATCAATAAGAAATTACAATACACACATATACAACTAAAATCTTCACAAACTGAAAAACTTAGAGTGGAGTTGCGCAGTTCCTACATACTTTATTAGTTTCGTCTACAATACCGCCCAGTACTAAACACTAATTTTGCTCTTATTGAAAAATCTAACTTTCTGTAGAGAAAAAAGCTACTCGCAAATCTCATCTTAGCTTTTTAGATCTAGTACTTCTTCTGTTACGCCTTTACTTAAAAGCAATTGAATAATATTTTATTAGATGTATACTATTCAACTTGTTTCAATAAACACTCTACCGAGGGAGTATGTCACTTTTTACTCAATATAGTGATAATGCCTTTTGTCTTGGCTAAAGGTTTATCATCAGTAGTATATTATTGAGTAATATCAGTATGGACTTAGACTCGTCTTATGGAGGTTCGAATAAGCATTGAATTGAACTTAACGTAATTGAAGTTGAATGAATTGAATTTGTTGATAATTTGCTAATTGAATCGCAGCGGCAAAAGAACATGAGACTAAAATTGCTAACTTTGTCTTATCGTTTATATTGATTATTGTGGGATGTGTAAGTTTTTCTATTCTTCAAGGGTGTACATCTTGGATTGGATTTGAGTATTTATATAGATTCAAACTCGATTTTTTTTACACTGGAAGATTAGCATACATCTCTAAATGATATGACTGTAATCAAATCATTTGTGGTTAACAGGAGATTAGCAATCATCGGTTAATGGATTAAGATGAATTCTCTAATCTTGTGTGTAGTGCTAATGTTAATTGCACTTGTTGTATACATTGTTCTGTTGACCCAGCTTCTATGGCAACAAAATCCTCCACAAAAATACATGCAATCTATTTCTTTGAATGAAACTTCAAGGAATTGTACATTCGAGGGAGAAAGAAGCATAAAGCTTTTAGTTAGATTCCAAGTGAAAATTAACTAAATAAGGCACTTACAACATTTACATTATTTATATAGAAGATAATAATTTACTTGTGAATGTTCTTTTTTAAAAAAAGTACTCCTTTATTAATTTAGTTTCATCTCTTATTTTTCGAGTTTGTTATAATAAATTTTAATTTTAATTTATATGTAAGTAAAATTGATTAAAAATTTAAGCTGTACTTAAATATATATTATAAGTACTATGATAAAAAATATAACTTAAGTACCATTTATGAATAGTATCAGTTCTTTTTATACACAAAATTAGTAAGGCACAGAATACTAACTTTTATGTGAAAGTAGAAAAACATTTTGTCAATCTGCTTTATTGTCATTCTCATATTTTTTTTTGGCTTCATTTAAGAAAAATGTCTTTTGACAAGTTGTTTTAATTTACTTATGGATTTTTTTTTTTTTTTGACGGACGGAGTATTTTCTTTTACTCAATTTTTCATCACACAAACCATCACTTTTGCTTGAAACCAATACCAATTTTAGATAAGTTACAATTAGTGTGCTACAATGGTAAGAGAATATGGTGTGCTATAAAAGTGTCTGATTGTTATTACTTTTTTTAGTTTATGTAAAGATAAGTCATAGGCAAAAGTTGTAAAATTGGTGTTGTTGTTTGGTTCAAAAGGAAATGGAGGAAACTGAAAATAGAAATTCTCATCCAAACTTGAGAGAATCACGTTACGAACGCGTAAGGGGATTGGTGAAGTAAATTTTCTAAGAAAATGCAATTTTAACCATGTATATTGTTGTGTAATGTACAGCAAGTAAATATCTTTAAAAATTTGTATTGTTTGAGAGAATTTTATCAGCAGTTTAGTAATAATATTGTATTTAATGTTGTTGATCAATATGTTAGAAAGGTTGCTAATAGATATAAGGGAACTCTACTCTTTTTTTTGTTTTGTTAGACGGGAGGAAGATCACTTAGCCTCTGACACTAGCTATATTGTAGAGTTGTTGAAGTCATGTGACGTAATATAAAATTCATTGAATATAGATAAATATTAATAGTAATGTTGAATGATTAGTAGATTAGATTAGATAGCGCGGATCCGATAATCGATTAGTAATTAGTTGTCCTTAACTGAGAAAGTTAATAATGTATTACTTATATAATATAGTGTACCAACTATAAAGTGGTATATGAAGAAGTGAAGTACTAAAAATAGAAAGTGTCATTTTTTTGGCAACATACTATACTAATCATTAATGACTGATTATTTAAGTAACAAAATCATGACTAATTCATATTCAAATAGAGATGCCATATCTCACTTAGAGGCACCAGATTGAAAGCATATATATTACAGAACACTACTAGGAGATATATAGTACAACGTAAGGCAATGCACGATTGACAAAAGAGAGTCATCATTTTTTCATAATACACAACAAAGATAAACAACTAACGTCCAAGAACTATGATGTGCTGCAAAACACTCTGCTGTTGCTCTTAGTGGTGGAACGCATCGACCCGGAATGGCGACCGGGAGTGTAGACATATTGCCTGTGGAGTATTTCATGGAAGGTTAGGAGGGTCAGTTTAACACATTGTGAGCAAGATTTGCCATTAATATGGCCTGTAACTGCCCTCTCTCGGGCGCGGATGGTGAGCTCCTACTCCATTATCAGGATCAGTGTTCATACATTCTTCAAAGGGTGAGGTAGAATAAATATGGAGTGTAGAGAAGATTGATCAAAGGTTATTGGTGGTTGAGTTGAGTTTGAGAGGATTAGAGTGTGTATGTGTTGTTGATTTTGCAAGCAACATCCTTCCTTTAAGTAGTGTGATATTTGGTAAAGCAAATCATGCTATTACTCTATTTTATGTTGTGGATGATTTTATTGTATGAGAAATATGCTTGCAGATACTGTTATTCAAGCTTTTGGACTTTTGGGAGGAGTGATTAAGAGGCTTTTTCGTGACTTTAAGCAAATCATAAGATAGTGGGGGGCTTAAGCAGAATATATATCTACATACTATGATTCTCTAGATATATAAATTGGGAATCATTGATGTTGGTAATTGAGTGTACAACTCACCAATCACTAAACATAATAATATAATTGCAATTTTAATCAGAGTGTGTTAATTATTGAAAATTAAGAACACTTACATCTATGAGATAACGTGTCAATTTCTTGTAATGTTATATGATAGTGTTGAAAATGTGATATTCTTTTTTAAGTACAAATTGTTAGGACTAGACTAGTCACTTTTTTCCCCAATATATTATTTCTTCGATAATCCACCTTATAAAACATTGAGCCGTTTTCGGCAGATGAGCTTTTTCATCCCATACATTCTTTGGAAACTATAACTTATATCCCGAGCATAATGCTCGATTTTAAATAAATTACTATAAATAATTAAAAATTTGATATTGGGGAATCTTATGCTCCCCTACTTCTGCAGTTGGTATTGGAAACTTTGTGGTAAATCAAGGATTTTAGAAGTGGATATAACCAAGATCATTGGAGGTTCAATGGTAATAATTACTCAGCAAAGAAGGTTATGAATTGGCTCTGCAGGTGAAATACATGTAGGATGGGATAAATGGGTGTGGAATAGGATCAATATTCCTAAGTGTAGTTTTTATCAGCTGGAGTGATGATGTGGAAAAGGTAGGACCAGGGATAGGCTGCTCAAGATGCATCTCAATGTTCCCACAGAGTGCCTATATGTGGAGCAGGTTGAAAGAAACCATTGAACATCTGTTTCTTTAATTGTGAGTTTGCTAAAAATGTTGGCAATGCAATTTTGCATGAACATGGACAAGTGTAGCTCTTTGCAGCAGTTTAATGATTGGATGCAGAGGCCAGGGGGCAACAAATTCAGGCAGAGGTAGTGCAATGTCTTGGTAACAGCTGTGATTTATGCTATTTGGCAGCAAAGGAACAGAGCTATTGGGAATGTATATAGAAAATCTAGGTATTCTGTATGCAAACTGTTTAAGGCAGCATGTTTTTTGGAGAAATCTCAAATGTGTTGCTAGGAACCACCCTGTCAGATAGGAATGGTTATGTAGAATGCTGTCCTACATTGACTAGGTATTTTCTGGATGCTGCAAATGATTGCTTATGACGTCTAACCCTTCCTAAAGGTGGATTCTGGTTAGGAATGATGCATACATAGCATTCAGAAAGTTGGTCTTATGTTGTTTGCTGCTTGTTTTAGCATCTGTGTTGTCAGCTAAGGCTGATGTGTGTACCTTTATTTGGCTATTAATGAAATTTTCTTACTTTCTCAAAAAAAATTAAAATTTGATATTTTTTAAATTATAATTTTTTAAAAATATGGTTTTATTGCAACTTTTTTTGTATTTTTTTTACCAGGGAGAACTTTTTTTTAGTTGTTATGAAAATAAATTGTTAATTTAAAAAAGAATTTATTTTATCTTCGTCAAATAAAGTGTTTTTTTTATATATTTATTATGTAATGATTAATAAAGTGCTACTGCGGGGTAATTCAGGGGGAAATTTGAAAAGTGGAATTTGCTTCAATATTAGTTAATAGATAAAATTACAAAATACAATGTCATCTTCTCAAATATTTAAATGTATATTTCAATTGTTTATACATTTAATTTGGTACACTTGGCGTATATAAATAAAAATTATTTTACACTAGAATTAACTAACAAATTTTTATATAGGTTTTTGGATTTCTTTAAAACAATTTTTTTTGTTCGGTTTCTCATTGTATTTCCTTTTAAAAAAAAAGTGATTTCACACTAAATAGTGCTATAATCGAAGTAAAAGATTTTTTTCAAAAATTTTCCTTGTTTGATAGGAAGGCAACTCAGAAGCAAAAAGTTGGAATCAACAAAAATAAAATAAAGTGGTTGCGGTATAGTAGGTAGAAAAAATAACGACATAAGTGGTGGAACAACGTAGCATGAATAAAAGAAAACATGAAAATGTCTTTCAATTAATTTGTCTTCATCGATAAAGGATTTGTTATGAATATTTTTTAATCAATATAAAACCATTTGAAGCGTTCACCAAAATTAAATTGTAAAGAACTGACATATCATACGGGAATCTAAATCAGAAAACTTGTTACTGCATAATATATTGTAAAGGTACTCCCTCAATCCCTCTATTCCATGAAATTTTAATTTCTTTTTCTTCAATTATTTGATAAAGTTACTCATACTTTCACTTTATTCAATTTTAATAATATTTATATTGTTTTTATTGGTGGTGGTCCACATTCCCATCCGTAAAAAAAAATAAATAAAAAACTGAAGAGTTTAAAGTGATTGACAATAAAAAAATTTCAAAAATTTTGTATTATACTTTCGTCAGAAATTAAGATCTTTTATGTGAAAATATAAGATTTCTCCAACCAAAACTTGGGATGATAATTCACTTTGCTTTTGTTTCGTTTATCCTTTCATTCAATTCCTTTATTAATAATATTGAACTTAAATATAAATACATTTACGGACCAAATAATGATGATATTTTAATGTTGAAACTAGATGAAACTACATTTATTATCATTAAATATATAGTTATTAATTAAATTGCTCTAAATAATAATAAATGTGAATATTTTTAAATTGTAATTATTTAAAAATAAGGTTTATTTATTGCATCTTTTTTTGTAGTTGTAATCATGAAATAGAATAAAATTATATAAAATTTTATTTAAAAATACATTATATAAATTCATTAAATTTTTTTTTACACTTTTTACATTTATTAATCTTCAGAAACTTAGTGGTTGAGGTGGAAAAAAAACACATCATAACTGCTTGTAAGACATACTCTCTGTATGCAAATTTCAAGAACTGTATCCACGCTTCGGTTTTTGTAGGAAGAAGTTCATTAAAAAAATTGCGTTCGCGGCAAGGTTTCTAAGGTTCCCAACGGCGATAGACCTGTTTCTGGTTCTATACTAATTATTTTTCTTTCAATTTGTTTTTTAATTTATAATTAATGAAGTGATTTTTTCTTTGTTTGTTTTTCTTATACACCGTTTCGATAGGAGCACGTTATTCGTTTTGGGAGGATTCACAAGAATGCCTAGGTGAAGACAATTCAAAGATCCAGGATTATCTATCATATATAATGGTGGTTGTGTCTAGGTAATAGGAATGGAAAAGGTGTTTTATGCTGTTGTATGGAGAAACAGTCAAGGGATATACCATTGTCAAGATTACACACGTCGAGATAGGGTGATGCTAGACTCATTAGTGAGTGCAGTAATGACTAGCTTTGGTGTAATGACTAAATGATAAGTTAATGAGATAAATAAATAATAAGTATCTCTATTATATAAGTGAAGGGAGAGGAAGATAGTGTCCCTTCAAAAATTAAATACATACCTTAATGAAATTTCAATATTTAGAAAATAAAAAAAAACATTTCATTTTCGAATTTGTCATATTAAACAAGTTAAATATGGTATATGACACCAATTATTATTAAGGTAATGTTATTCTATATTGGAATCCATCATAAATGATTTATTTTACCCCTTAAAAGATGTTTGTACTCTGTAAGTTGTTTTGCTTTTTGTGACCAAGTAAAAAGACTGCATTGATTATTGTAAATTTTTAATGACATTTAATAAATTGACCATCTAAAAATCACTTTTAAAAATCATTAAACATGATTTTTTAAAAAATTTGATAATGAAAATTAGGAGAAATTTCTAATCAAACCTGTAGATTGATTTAATAAATCAATCATGGTATTAACGCATATTTTAAGGGTTCTGTGATTATGTGCAACTTTTGGGTTAATTAGTAGGATATTTTTTTGCTCGAAGCTACAAAATTGATAGAAATTACATAATTACGAACCCTATACAAATATGTCACTAAATTGATAATTAATAATTAATAATTAATAATAATACTGTATATAAAATAATTAATATCTATTATATAATAAATAATTAAAATTTACTCACGGAGTGATTAATAATTTAATAATTAGTATTAATAATTAATAAAATAATTAATTATTAATTATTATAAGTATCATTTGTAATTAATAAGTGGATAATTAATGTGAAATAAGAAAGTGTATTAGTGCATATTTATTGATGCCATTATATAAATTTTTGCATCTTAAAAGCTACTCCATAACAGTAAATTTGTCAAACATGTTTTTATCAAGCAGCCAACACCACCAGTCAGTCAAACCAGCCAACAGCTAGCAGCCAACAAAGTTTGCCAAAAACAGGGCCCTATATGTTGAACGCTGGTTGTTGGGTTATTGTCTAATATTAAGCTTCTCCAATGATCAAATGCGCTGCTGAATGGCTTTCTATGATTAAGGTCCGACGTATCGAAACTGTAACAAGTAAATAGATAACATGGGAACCTGGTAATTCGGATATTCAGTTCAATGATATATTTTCCTTATCTATCATATTTATATTCTAACAATAAAATTTTACAGGGACTGGATGTCAAGCTGCCAATTTGAATTGCTTGTTTTTATTGGTGAAATCGTTAATCTTCGTACCTCGCGAGTGGTTTGTATGAGCATCCTACACAGGATTGCGCTGCGTGCAACATGCTTATGCAAAGATCCTTAGGCTGACACAACTAACAAGAAGTGAATTACTAAAATATAAAGTATCATTATTCTTTGCAACATACTACGAAGTATAAGTTGTATAACGATATGATACTGACTTAAGTAAGAAAATCAAAGTACAATCATAATTCAAATAGATACCAAAATCAAACAGGACACACTTGAAGCATATTACTCTATACAAGCGCGCTACTTAATCTTAACCTTAATAACCTTAACAACAATTAGGAGATATTAATTACAAGGCCTTGCAAGTGATAGAAAGAGAGTCATGAAAGCAAAACTACATCATTTCTTAATAATAACATAAGGTAACCACCCTACTTCAGTTCAACAGCTATATGCTGCACAACTCTCTGATCTTAGTGAGTGGCAACACGTGATCCGAACGTGCAACCGGGGAGTTTGCACACTCCTCGGACAGTAACTCATAGATTGTTCAGGAGGGTCAGTTTTAACAACCATATGGAGCAAGTTTACCAATTATATTGGCCTTAACTTGCCCTCTCCCGGTAGCGGATGGTGGGCTCCACTGCTATCAGGACTTAGTGCCTTCATCATTCTTCAAAGGGTGAGAGTAGAATGATTTGTAGTAAGAAGATGATGAAGTTGTTATGCGTTGAGGAGAAGATCAGAGGGTGTTGTGAAGTCATAGTGCAGACACTGATAATGCTTCCTTTAAGTAGTGGTGAATGTAAGCAATGTTGTTATTTAATTTGGTGGTATTTTACAAGGATGAGAAATGTGCAAATATAACTTGTGTTTCAAGCTTTTGGGACTTTTGAGGAAAGTGAATTGCAAGCTTTTGATTTGGAGCAAATTATAAAGTGGGGGGCAACAAGAATATATTGAATTCTAGATTGATGAGAATCTATGATAATGTAATTTGATGCACAACTCACTGAGTCACTAATAATAATATATGGAGTAATTGAATTGAATTCTAATCACTTGCATGTTAATTTCGAGAAAATTGATATGATTAGCCATTCAGAACATGTAGCGTATTGTCACGTGAACATCATGTGCTAATGCTACGTGTCAACTTCAGTTCATGCATCTCAACAGCCGAACATATTTTTAATTTGCATTTGCACTTGTGACTTATCTATACGTCTATGATACGATCCTCAACCTCATGAATGACATAAACTCTTGATGCATAATGAAGGCTTCTATATGTTCCATGTAATGCGTCAAAATCTCAGCTCATTTGCTCTTGAATGCATGACTGAGAGACGGATGATTACACAATTTTTCGATAAAATGGTTCTTTTTTTTTTTTTGGAAACGAAAAGGTAAGCTAAATTAAAAAGATCACCAGTTACAAGATCAGAGATCCACAAAAGATACTCATTAAGCCACCATCACTACGGAAGAACATAGCCCATTGTGCTAGTTGACTGAGCAACCGCATTACACTCGCGGTAACAAACTCAAAAGTAACAAAATCAAAGAATTACTTAACAAAATATTGTCATGACTAAAAGTTGAGCTTTCACTCGGAGGGCTTAATAAC
>SNQN01000339.1:74024-140919 GCA_008642245.1 Bassia scoparia | reverse complement strand
ACCTGTTCACCCCCTTCAACCACAACACGCTTCCACCCGTATTCCCGAGCAAGCTCCAAGGCCATTTTTGCTGCTACTGCTTCAGCCGTCTCAAAAGGTTAAACAATAAAGTATAAAAAGCTTAAACAATCTCAAAAGGTTATATAATGCATAGAGTTAGAATTGACACTCTTAAACCCCATTTCAATGACTCYTGTTCACAATTGCACAACATCACGATAGGCCGATAGCATACAATCATACGAGGACTTGCGCATTGATTAAAGCATGGCAAAACATAAGTCATTGCCGCAGTATCATACCCACTCTAATTCACAACTTGAACATCAATTAAGACATAAAAGCACAAATCAAATTTCAACAAATGCTGCTTTTATATCATACTGTGATCCAAAAAATGGTGGCCATTGTTTACTTTGCTATACATTGTATTGTGGTGATTTCATTGATCCTTATACAGTGCAAAATCGGGGGTTAAGCCTATCAGTGTCCAAAAAGGAGAGATGATTAACATGAATTCCACCGACATATTTCTATACAGCCTAGTAGTCTACCTACAAGGATCAAGCCGTGAGCAAAATGGGCAGACGCCCAAACCCGATCCTTCGATAAATAACAGCTAACCTATTTCAATCAGTGTCTTTTGTTAATTTCCTCCCAACTTATATCTTGACCACATCCTCCACAAACAGTAGAYCAACCTTTTTTTGTCCCTTGAAACCTCAGAACCTGCATATGAGAAATGTTGGTGCATTTCCATGCTGGCATACTGTACCTCGTAGGAACATTAGACAATGGATTCGGCATACGGCTTCTATCTAGGGATGACGGGTTGCGAATAAATTGTTTTTGTTCAGAAGTTGACTCGTCAACCACAACCCTACTCACTTCCTGCCACTCCATGTCACCCGGAGTTCTTCGAACATCTTGCGAATTCATACTTCTTCTAAACACTTCCCACGCCAAATCTTGCTCTTCTTTTGTAAGCTTCTCCTCTTCATTTTCTTGCAGCAGTGTCTCATGCTCATGAAAATTCATAATCCATCTGCATAATTTTTTTGAATTAGCACGTCAAATTAAGCATGATAGACTAAACAATATCAAATATTAACGGAATGATACAATGCAACTAGAGAAAATTAGAATCATACAAGGAGCACAAGGATTGAGCAAACTTTATATTTTGAGGTTTCAAGCAATTAAGAATAACAAAATATATATTCTTCATATCTCAACTCACTGTAATTTTCTCAGGTACCAATTATGTATTTTTCACGAAAAACTGAAGCATATCAAGATAATTACAAGATAATAATTAACACAATATCTTAAACACGAGATGTCAGAAAATACCTAAGGCGATGCCGATTAAGTAACTTTTCCATCAACTTGTCAGAAGAGCAGCTTCTGGGACAATCAGAAGAATTCAAATTCAAGGAGTCCATGGGCCTTTTGTGTTTATCTTTATCTATCATTCCAGGCAGCACATCAAGGTTCTCATCATCACCAAAGTCAAAGAGATCTGAAATCTCTTCTTTAGACATACTCCTGAGCACTTGTTGTCTGTCAACCACCCTTGCAGCAAGTCCCTCCTTTTTAACCTGTATCACTTGCAGATTATTAGTCGACTGAATCAACTGAAAGACAAAAGGGATTTCTACAACCAGAATTTTGAAGAAATACCTGCCGCTTATATATCTTTTCTTCCAAAGTCCCATGTGCTACCAGTCGATAAGCATATACGGGTTTTTTTTGGCCATATCTGTATGGGTTATTTGGAGAGAGGTGCAAAACATAATGAGTAAGACATAGACATGCCGAACAGAATCAGCAAGTGAAAAAAATTTACATTAAAGGAAAACCCAAGCACATACCTCCAAGCCCTGTATATAGCCTGAAGATCATGTGTTGGATTCCAAGAACCATCGACAATAATTACACGATTGGCAGCATAAAGATTAATTCCCAAAGCTCCAGCTCTTGTTGATATAAGTGTGCATTTCACTCTTTTATTCTGGGGATTGTTAAATGCATCAACAAGCCTCTGTCTTTCAGAGCCTTCTGTCTTGCCATCAATTCTGTTTCATATAGGACATGAGAAATACGTCAAACTATTGGAAGAACAACCTACCACCCAGTCCACCCTAATAAGATGCTGACTTGCAGAGCAGCTAATAAGAGGCTAAGACAGACGCAGACAAAGACAGAAAAAAAGAATGCAAGTGCACTTGAGGACATCTAGCAAACATAAGAAGAGGTATAGAAGACGCTAATTGCAGGAAAGCAGAAAAGTACGCCAATTGGACAGGTCCGTGTACAACGTAATTCTATAAGTTCCATATTGCTTTTCTGACTTCAGAATGAACCACATTAAAAGGTTAAGATCAAAGGCTAGCCTATAAGCTTTAAACAGAATCACTTGCTCTAATATTACATGGGGGTGAAACATTTTCAGAATACCCAAAATAAAGACATCAACAGAATGAACATTTTCAGTATAACAAAATTAGTGAACATATACCGTTAATTAAACAAAGTAACACATTCTGCAAAACAATATTTCATCTTAAAACTTAAATTAGGTGCAACAGTAACATAGAAACAAAATTAAAATAAAATTTTAGAAAAAGGCTTTAAAGATAGATGCACACCGGTACCAGTCCTTTCCTCGTTTCCAGTGTTTTCCCTTCTTACCCATCCGGTGCAATTTTGATAGATAGGATTCAATCAGATCTAGAGTCGCAATGCTCTGGCTAAAWACTAGTGCTTTATCACCTACTTCGGTGGACATTGTCAAAATATCCAGCAACAAAACCATTTTTCCACTATATTCAATCTCTTGGTGATTATACTGATTAAGAAGATTTTTCCACCAACCCTATACAATGAAATTAAAAAAAGGAGAAGATAAAGCCCTTGGAACAAATTTTTAAGCATTGAAAATATAACATTAGTAATCAGATGGATTAAAATATAAAATCTATATTTAATCAATAGCAAGAATTTGGCTACATTAATGTAATGGAAAGAAAGGACAGACTTTTTTCCCAGAGATGTTTGATTGAAAGGATACCAAAAGAAAAAAAAAGTGCAAGAAAGATAAATTTAGAAATAATAAATCAATACAAACATTTCTTTTCTTTCTATCTTTTTTTTTTWAAATTGGTGGATTTTGGACTTAAAATGGTAGAACTCCTTTGATTTCAACTCGAGTTCTTCATAAACTTAACCAAATAAATAAACTAGAAACACTAATTCCTTTCTTTTCAGTTCTACTGCCTTCCTTCTGCTTTACAGAACATTCCAATCACTACTCAGAACCATACAAGTTGCAAGAGAGATAATGAATAGCAACACAAACCTGATGAACAAAGCCTTTATCAATTTTTGCCTTGGCCTTTTCTGTCAACAGGTTCCCATAGACAAGGACGAAAGGAAAAGGGTCAAAGACATCATTAAAGTGATTTTAAAAGGAACAAACAGAGAATTAGAAGTCGGGTAACATAAAATCCAGTAATTATGCAAATTGCAACAGATTTTCCATGCATTTTTCTTACAAGTTTTCATTTACACAAAGTAAAACCAAAACAAAAAGGGAAAAAAAGAAAAAGAAAAATTGGATCTTTTTTATAGTTATAAATTATTTTCTTCTTTGTCATGCTTCTCAACATTCCTCCCTGTCCATTTTCAGAAAACAAACTATATTACTAAGACAGAAGGGCCAACTACTTCCTCCATTTCTTTTTATTCACATCACTGTGAAAATAATGGGCTCCTGGGCAATTTTTTGGAGAGAAGGATAGAGCCAAAAAAAAAATCAATGGGACCCATGTGATTAGAGAGAGAATTAGAGAGAGAGAGAGAGAGAGAGAGAATTGATTACCCAAAAAACTGATGCAAGTAAATCAAAGCTTCCTAAAAAAGAAAGTGATGCGAGTAAAATGAAAAAGGAGAAAGAATACAGCTTTAATGAAATGATCCCATCATGGAGCTGTAATGCAGAGATCCAATATGAATATACTCCCTATTCATATGCTTCCCAATGCATGTTTTATACTCTCTTCGTTTTTTAATAGATGTTCCATACCGATTTGGCACGATGTTTAAGAGTTTATGGAGTTAGATAAAACAGTTGAATAAGTTAGGTAAAAGAGTAAATATGTGTGCTTTTTTTCCTGGGAAAAAGTAATTTTGGGTGAATAGATTGGGTAAAATAATGAAAATTGACTTTAAAAGGGAGTAATTCATTAATGTTTGAGTAATTAAAGTAGGTAAAAAGTAATAAAGTTATTTTTAGATTGGTTTGAAACAACTATTTGAAAACATCCCAAAATGGAAACTGGAACAATTAAAAAAAAACGGAGGGAGCACAAGTATCGTTTATACCTTTAGTTGCACATTTGTATAAATTATAACTTTTAATATTAATAATCTACTCATTAATGTTTATAAATTTTTGCTT
The DNA here is from genome assembly GCA_008642245.1 of Bassia scoparia. NCBI lineage: Eukaryota > Viridiplantae > Streptophyta > Magnoliopsida > Caryophyllales > Amaranthaceae > Bassia > Bassia scoparia. The sequence goes on along the minus strand of SNQN01000339.1, from coordinate 136,457 downwards.
GTATATAATTATACTAATTATATTAATATTAAAAATTTATGTGATTTGTACATATTTATGGTCAAAGTATTTTCTTGATGTGCATAATAGTGCATTTGTTGCACATTAAAATTAAGGAGAAAGTGATTATAATGATGATGATGATGATGATAATAAAGAACAACAACAACATCAATAATAACAATGATTTGAGAAGGGGAAAAAAACACTCAAAACATTACAATAACATAAATAAGTACCTCCGGTCCCCAAATTGGACTCGATGTTTTCATCAGTAGAGCTGTCATCTGGATTTTCTTCTCGRTTTACATATCCTCTTTCTTTCATCAATTGCAGAATCCAAGGGTGATTACAAATCTATCAACATACATGCGGTCAGATATTTTGACAGGTATACTATAGAGATGGATTACATCGTTGAACTTAACTTTAAAGACCCTATTGCAACAAGTCTAAGCCAGGTTGTCACATCTGAAAACACGGTGCAATTTCGGGCAGCAATTTATTTTCTTTTCACCTTGTTTACTTWGGGGGATTGAGGCATGAGGGGAGGGGGGATGGGATGGGATAGGGTTTTGGAGAGGTAAATATCAAAAACCCTCTAAAAGTCTTACGTGCTAGTGTACTACTGTACTAGAGTCTATATGGAGTCTGGACTATGCAACAGGATTGGAAATTACCCACTTGACATAAAAGATATTGGCTCGTTAATTATTGGATTTGAACAAAGAATTGGAGCCAGTTAGATGAGTAATACATCAAAATTAAGGGTAGTAAAGAATGTGTCAAATTAAAAAGGGAAGGCAAAGCAGGTGTGAGACATAATCACATAATACACAAGTGCCGTGAAAGTCGGTATGTTAGCATGACATTAAATGCATCGAGGACTTATAACCAACTTCATGAACTATTCTTGTTTCAAAAAAACTTCACGAACTATTCTTGTTTCAAAAAAACTTCATGAACTATTGGTCTATTGGACTGAGCCCTAAATGATTAGTAAATTTTAAAAAGGAAAAACATCTATGCAGGCATACCACATCACAAAATATGTTTAAGCTGTCATTCCCCAGAACRGATGCAGTAATTAAAATAATTCAAATCCACACACAAATTTAGATTTATGTAAATGTAAATTTAAGTTAAATGACCACTTGGAAATTGATAAGGAACCTAGAAGCAATATAAATTATGCGTAATAGCTGTCCAGACCAAGTTCCCACTTCTGGGTCCRTTTGCTTTGTACTCAACAGTTACTGTACCTGGGCCAAGGTTTGGTATGCAGCAAAGAAATTTTTCCTGATTCCTTCACAAGAAGCCTTGGGACCAGTTATTCCATGAACATCGAGAAACTTCTTGTATAATTTTCTCTGTAGTGAAGAAGGCTTCACAGCTATGACAAATACAGTCTTAGGAGGCAAGTCCTTTTTAACCACACTCATGTCCATTCTCTGGACAAACCCTTTAAGTTGTTCGTATAAAATGTGTGACCTCTGGTTCATGATTCTAACATCTTCCGCCGTAGAATTTGCATGTTGACCATACTCAATAGGATTCTGAAACCTGTAAAGGCATAAAATGTAAACAAAAATCCAAAATAATGAAATATTGAGCACAGCTGAGACTCACCGATTGCGAAATTCATGCATGCTACCCAAAAATCCTTCTCTTACAAAATCAACCATCTGTCAAAAAATACACTTTATTATTTTGTAGATAGCACGGCATCTAAAAATAATTTAATTTTACACAACTAAGAACACCGACACAGTAATATTCCATAAGGTTGTTTTGAAGAGGGGACCCAGTCAAGGCAATCCTTCTCTGGCATTTAACAAGCTTTAGAGCTTGAGTGATTTCCGCCTTGGTGTTCTTGATAATATGAGCTTCATCACAAACAAGTATATCAGGCCCCTCCTGAAAAAAAATAGGAAGAGTTAAAGGCATCTGAAACTAAATTGACCAGATATTTCAAGTGTCTTTTGAAAGTCATAAAGACTATCAAACTAATGACTCAACGGTTTGTGGAACCATAAATCCAATCGAAACCTATAGTACTTCCTCTGCTTCAATTTAGATGCTCATTATCTAAGAGGAAAATCAAACTAGATGCATTGCTTTCCTCTCTCTCTCTCTCTCTCCCCCTATCACACGGATCTCCTATTCTTCCTCTCTATCTCTCTCCTCTCCAAAAATCTGTTTTGCAAAGTGATGCATCTATTTTAAAACTATAGAAATATATAGAATAGGGTATTTAACTAAATCCAAATRATACGGCTAAGCAAAACAAAGTTTATGTGACACTGGAAAATTATTATTGAAAAAAAAGGACACGCAATAAACTAAAGGACAAGGAGCTAAAGAAAAAAACTAGCAGATAAGGATACTCCTAAAGACCTAAACGAAACAGACTTCCATGTTCCATCTWTACATAATAATAAAAAACTAAAAAGGGTTTAAAGGCTAAGGCAGATGACCTGAAGGGCGCAGCAGATTTCTTTGGCAAGATTTCGATCTTTAAAGTTCTTTCCAAGGGATAAATTTCGAAATGTGTTATAACCAATTAGAAATACCCCGCCTTTTTTTCTCCACTTCATTAGCAACTCCGCTCTCTGTTGCTCCCTGAACATTACACGTTAATCAGAGCTTAGATGATAAGATCAAATGAATGAAATTAAAGAAGGGGGGAGATTAGGTAAAATAAACATAGCCGTCAAACTGAAGCTACTCAAATAAATTGAAAGTCGGCAATGACAAAACAATAGCACACAAACTTATAAAGGCACCAATAATAAGTATACAATTCTAAACAAGAAAAACAGCATTCCAAGCAAGACTAAGCAAGTAAAGGACCTTGATTTATCTTCTAGCATGTAAACACGAAGAGACTTCTCAAACTCAGAGGGTTTCCACTTTTTAAACTCCTGCCGCCAATTATGCAGCACATTCACTGGTGTTACAACCAGTGCAGTTTTCAAACCTAAATCAACACTTCTCATTGCAGTGTATAAGAAAGCTATAACCTGCAAACACAAGATTCAATGAATAACCCAATGAGCAAACAAGCCAGAAACAATTTTAAAATACGTGGTACCTTAGACCAATAGTAAGGCCTTAAGTTCCATGATGAGAAACCTGCAGGCTAAACCACCAAGAGAAGTGAAGATCAATCAACAAAGAGATTCTACCTGAAAAGTTTTGCCAAGACCCATTGTGTGAGCTAATATGCAACCGAGGCCTTTATCCCCAGCCTTCACATTTCTGATAGACTGGATTATGTTTTCCCACATAAAACGGATTCCTGCAACCTGCAATGATATTGAGATTAGAGAGCATTTCTAGAGCCAAGTTAGCTAACAAGTTACCAAATTGCAAAAGTTGGCCACATATTATAAAATTCCACGAGCATAACTATCCCTATTCTTATAACCAGTATACATAATGGAATAACATTCATCTTTTTTGGCCAAAATTCTGAGAAATGTATTTTTTGGCATGAATATGGTGCTAAGCTGCAGCTTCCGCACCCAAATAACTCAAAAGTGCATTCATGCTAAGCTGCAGCTTCCAGGCCAAAATAAATTAAAAGTGCATTCTCACAACAAAAATAAATTCACTTGATGCTTTTGGGGAAATTCTAGGCAGTGACATAGAAAAATGTATCAATAAATTACATACCTGGTGCGTTTTCAGTTTGCCAGAAATACTTGGAGGGATCCTGACAGCATCCTCACCCTTCTCCCTCACAACATTCACAATAAAGCCAGTGGAGGAATCACCAAGAACTTCAGAGCTAGCGCCTTCAGGTATACTTCCATCACAGGTGGAAGCATTCATCATTACAGGTATTGCAGAGAACTGTGCTTTGAGGGATTTGAGTCGATCCTGGCGTTCCTGAAAAAGTCCAAAGGATAAGGGGGGAAGGGCAACGTTATATATTTCCGCATGCTGACTCTTTCCTTTTTCAATATGTAAAAGCTTATAATCATAAATGGCCAGTACATTTTTTATTAATATTTTACCTTTTCCATAGCAATTTTCCTCTTTGTCTCCTCTCCTAGCTCAGCATCATCTAGAATCCTTCGAATTTTTTTCTTCCCCGACTTGTATGAGCTGACCAAAGAAAATTACATCAAAAGATAGCATTAAAGAAAAATTTAACTGGAAACAGTGCCACTCGTATCGCCAAGTAAATAAAGTGTTTAAAAAGAGCAGACATTGTTGTACTTCCTCCGTTTTCAATTACATGCAACAATTTCCATTTCGGGAAATTTCTCAATACTTGCAACAAACTCATATTTTTCTATTTTAGGTAACTTTTTAATTTTAAAATTCCAATTTTATCCTTGATTACTAACTTTAAATCATTCATTATGTTAATAGAATAATACTTATCTATTTAATCTAATTCTTCATATAACAACAACATAACGTCATTCATCACCCACCCCTTTCTCTCTCCTCTAATCCACCACCACCACCACAATCTCTCTCCTCTATCCATTAACACCACCACCACCGTTCTCTATCCTACCGCCAACGTCGTACTCTCCATCATCGCCACCTTCGTTCTCACCATCGCCGCCACATTCTCGCCATCACCACCATCATCATTCTCTCTCCTACCACCACTTCATTCCCTCWCKAMCAACTGACAACACTAAAGAGCCACTACTCATATCTTGGTCGACATCTCATTTTTTTCTTCTTTTATTCAATTTAACCTTATGTGGTTGTGATTTCGGTCGATAATCAAGCCACGCACCATTGATTTGCAATTGATTTTAAATTTGTTGGGGTTTTGGTTTAGCTTTATTGATTTTYAATTTGTTGGGATTTTGGTTGTGGTTGGTTATTATTGTGGTGGTTGTGGAAAACAGTGGTGGCGGTGTTAGGTGGTATGGTGGTGGTAGGTTGTGTGGTTGGGTGTGGAAGTGTGGTGGTGGTAGTTGGTGCTCGTTGTATCAGTATAGTAGTGTTGTGGGTTTGCTTCTTGCTAGTGATTAATGAAACAAAAAAAATCATTTTTTCCCTCAATGATTTACTTTAGAAAAATGGCTTTGGGTACCGTGCAACCCTCTTTGTTGCATGTAATAAAAAACGGAGGAAGTACCACAAGAATTTGCTAATCAAACTTGATCAACATTGATACTAAATTGTAAACACATTATAGATGTCACCTACACACAAATTTTCTAGTAGCTAGAGAGTTCACCACAACAGGCAGGAAAATATGCAATAGTTTCAGTTACACATYCATAGATTTATGACTTTTATCAAGAGAATTACCATAGATATGTGTGTAAATGCTTAAGAGAGGGAGAGGGAGAGGGAGTGAACTTTTCAACATGAAAAGGAAATAACTACTCAGGAGTTCACCCGAAGCTGGACTATTGTCATAGAGTTGATATTTCTTATCAGCTATCTTTGGTACTACAGTCGATACAATAACAAATGGTATCATCACCTTGCATTAAAAGTTAAGATGGAATTACCGAAAGAAATCAGTAATTTTGTACAAACTAGTCAAATATGTTCCAAGAAACTCAGCTAACTCGCTAACAATTTCCAAACAATAAAAAAAAAAAAAAAAAAGAAGGGGGCAACAAACCCTAGCCTCCACTTTTGCTCTATTCTGTCTTTATTATTTCTGTCAAAAAAACTCTTCTTCTTCATTGTGTTTTTGGGCATGCTATCAACCTTGAAGCCCCTTTCTCTCTTTCCTCTCTTCTACTATTACTTTTGTTTTTATGTTTTGCAATACAACTGGTTTTTATTCCCTTCGTGAGATTCCATTTCATTGGATTTATCATTTTCCCCAGTGAGATTTGCTTCGGCCGAATGTGCTTTTTTTTCTCCAAATTAATTTGTTGATGGGAATTAAAGCACATATTTTAATACTTAAACTGCAATCAATTGAATTGAATCAAGAACTACTTCAAAATAATAACAGATTGATGAACCCCGCTTGTGAAAATTTGTATGAAGAACATCGATGTGCAGGAGGAGCGATTGTATCGGTAGATATTTTGTAAATCGATCAAAGTTGTCAAAATAGAATTTTGTTTGATCCATTTTCATATTTATTTGATAGTGTTATCAATTTTCTATTGTAGATGCTGTATGACTTGCTATTAATGAATTAATTTTCGTTTAAAAAAAATCACAAACACTCGCTAGCGGTTTTGAATACCTGATCGAAACATCATTGTCATCATCAGAACTATCTGTATTGCTTTCGGAACTTGAAGTTGTTGAATCATTAGAGCCAACAGCTTTCTCAAGTTCCAAAGTCAAGTTCTGCAGGAGATCTGGGGAACAGGAACAGCATAGCCATCCATCTGAAGCACTTTCCGGCAAACTTTCTACTCCGATATTCCTCTTTATGCATGACGTACAAAACAGAAGTTTGCATGATTTACAACTTAATAGATCACTCCTGCTTCCACACCATCCACAATAACGCTCTGATCCCTGGAGATCCTGCCAATACAAAGAGATATCAATACCTAAAGAACTTCCCCTTTCCACATCCAACAAAAAGAATTAAGGGCAGTAAGCTTGTACATATCTTCCAGAAAGTGCAAAGTATGCACGTGACATGCTAACAGTAACGAGCAAAGCCAATTTACCCTTGTGGTACTGGAGCAGTCAAATCCACTAAGGCATAACTGACTGCTCTGAAGCTGAAGACGCTCAAGACAAGTTTCTAGGTTCCTAATCAAAAGAACAGCTACTTTCCTAGTTTTATATGCATATGAATCCTATAGCCATTTTTTTACAAAATAAACTAAGATGCATAGCTATAAAAGGTTCAGTAATATTTCTATGTTCTGTATTCAGTTATTCACAACCTGTGATTGCATGAAATTCTTTGTAAAATGAATCACGTTCTTACAATACATGGAAACATATAAAATGCGCCTCAGTTTTCCTAGGTGAACACTTTAGAGGTTTCACCTTTTGCCTAACAGGACATCAACTAGGCTCTAGGGAAAGCCCTTCAACAAACTGATTCAAAGACGGTTCTGATTCAAATTTTTTATTTTAAAATAAAAAATAAATTAAGGATCCTAGTCACTGACTCACAAATGGCCATTTAACTTCAATAAATCCTCAACTTTCTCAGTTAGTTTTCCATGACTTAAAGAAAACTGTCTGCAAATTCAAGTTTAGAACATTACCCTCATTTTCATCTCAATGAATGATTTGCAATGCCCACAAACAATAACTTTCAGGAGAGGATGTTTGTWTATCTCCCTTGCCACCTTACTGCAGACAGTGCAGCAGAACTTTTCGAACACATTTTCTGAAGTTGCGTCAACTTTCATAGGTTCTGCATCGAATACAGTGTCATTTGTCTCATGATTTGAAGTTTGGGCAACCTCATCAATTTCCAGAACACCAGTTCGGCTCCTCTTAGCTTCACGATCCGGCAATTCATCATCACACATACGCTTAGAACCACAATTAGCCACCTCTGCAACTTTAGGATCTTGACAGGTTGCCCCTTCATTATCACTCCTCTCAGCATGCACAGAATGCCCCATAACCTTCTGATAATTGAAGAAACAATGTGGAAATAAAACAAAGGATAAAAGAATCAATAAGCAAAWCAGAGTTAGACAAGAACCACGGGTTCTCGGGTGAAAACTCAAATCAAACAATTTATTTCTCAGAAGAAAGCATACAGCTATCCTAGGGTTGTCAAATTTCTCAGATTAGCTGGCAAATTCAAGATATTTGTTAGCTTATGAGTCATAACGCTAATCTCTAAGAACATGGAAACCAATCAAAAGATATACTTCCTCGGTTCCTCCGCTGCTTTTCCTTTTCTTTTTGCTTTTTTCTTTTTTCTTTTTCCTTTTTTTTTTTTGCACAACATTTATCAAAATCATAAATTTCTAATTATGAGAAACATATATTTTCTTTCCCTTTTTGCATATCATTTTTCTCTATCTTTCTCCTCATCACATGTCTCTCCTCTCCCTATCCTTTTCACGCTCACAACAAACTTATGCCTCAGAGTCCACGTATTGGAGTTTGTTGCACCCAAAAAAAGGAAGTATATAATTTTCATCAAATAACACAATTCATTTGTCATTTAAATCAAAGGGAGAAACCACATTTTTGTGGAAATATTGGATCCTACCCTTGGTTAATACTTCCTCCGGTTTTTTTTTTAAAAAAAAAAAATGTTCTACTTTGACTTTTACATTATTCATCGACTTCGCTTTCAAAGGCTATTTATATACAAGGAAAAATAGTCACGTGGAATTTTGTTTGGATTGTCATGTTATAAATTTCAAATATATAATTTTTATAAATTTGGAATCAAAAAATTAAATTAGAGATATATTTGTCTAGGCAAGTGTGAAAAAAGTCACCATCCCTGAGTATATTATGGCCCAGGGCAAACATCATAACATGGCCCCTAAAATAGGATATCAATTAAGAAATATGTAGTATTCCCTCCGTTCCTTGAAAAAAGCTACCYTGCACTATTTGGGTCTAAAATATGAAAATTAATATAATATGAAAAGTGGGGTTAAAAGGTATATTTAAATTGGTGTACACGAGAGTATTGCAAGTAGGGTTGAGCAAGACCGGGTACCAAGGCATTTTGAGTAGAACCGGTATCGACCGGTTCTTGATAATTGGAAACGATTGAACRGGTTCCAAAATTTTTGGAACCGTTGGGAACCGGTTTCGGAACCAATTACCCGGTTTGCCTTTTAAAAAAAAAAATTAAAAAACAAATTTTGCCCAGCCTAATTTCATACTTGTCCATGTGTATTTGACCATAAAAGCACAATGCCTTATACAWTAGCAWTTCAAGTTTCTAAAGTGCTTTCTAAAGCACAATGCCTTATACATTAGCATTTCAATTGTGTGTTGTCTGGCCCGCAATCAGAACCGGTGCCACCGGGTACTCGACGGGTACAATGTATAAAAAAGCGAAAGACGCACTAAGGCTATTGGATTATCTAGAGTCGTTGGTGCGCCTCAGTCTTAGTTTTAAAKGGCACAAGGCGCACCAAGGCGCAAAGGGTCCTTGGAGCCTGGGCGCAAGGCGCGATGCAAAGGCYCGCGCCTTTTGTAGTCGAGACGCACCTAACATATTAGATATTTTTTGTTCTTATGGTGCTAAAATTTGAGTGAAAAAAGCCTCTTATATACAAAAAAATTGATTGAAACTTTTTAAAAAACCTTTGGTAGTCGTTGTAGACAGTTAATATTATAAAAACAATGGAAACACATCAATTAATAACTCAGGTCTAAGCTACTTGCAAAAAGCGCAAAGGCGCGCCTCACTTAAGGCGCTCTAAGGCACATGCCTCTGTGAGCCTCTTGTAGGTGGGATGCGCCTCACTCGTAAAAAGCTCATTCTCCTGAGCGTGGAATAGCCTTAAGCCTAGGCGCGCCCGAGGTGCGCTTTTTAAAACTAAGGCCTCAGTGCGCCTCATTAAAGTGAGGTGCACCTATGAAGTAATGGGAAAATTCTGGAAAAAAAATTGGGAAAAAAGCTCTAGTGCGCCTAGGCGCGCCTAGCCACAAATGCCTCACCTTGGCCATATTAAGCGCTTACCCCCTATCGCCTAGCGCCTTAGCGCGCCTATTCAAACACTGGACAGGTACTGGTTCCAAAATTTACATGCTTGGAACCGGTCACAACCGGTTCTCGATACCGGACCAGGTACCCATTGTTTCTGCTCATCCCTAATTGTAAGTGGTATGATGGGCTCCACATGGTAGATCACCCATAGTTTTAAAAGGTACAAGGCGTACTGAGGCGCACTAGGTCCCTGGAGCCTAGGCGCAAGGCGAAGGCACGCGCCTTTCGGATACGAGGCACACTTTTATTTTACATTTATTTTTTTATTTTGCTTTTGTGTCATTTTATATTAAATAGGGGCTTTGAGGTTTTCTATTTTTTTTAATATTTTAATATGGAGGGCTTTATTTAAAAAATAAATGGAAAAATACAAAAGGTGGTAATGGTCACTAGTCAGAGAAAGGAGTTATTAAAATCTAAATATAAAAAAAAGTGGGAAGGCAAAAAATCGTAAAAAAAAAGGTGAAGTACAACTGTCCCTTAAAAAAAAGGTGATGTTACTGAAGTATAGCTGTCCACAATTAAATATAACATGCTACGCAGCTTTGGGCATTTAATTATTTCATCTATCAAAGGAGGAAACAACCGTAAGAAGAAAAGATATGAAATTATCGAAGGAAAAAGCTTAACAATCATCATCTACACTGTAAACGATGAAGAATTCATCAAACACACTCGCCTACCTTCTCAGTCTTCTTGGTGGCAACTCGCAAGTAGGCAGCCACCAATTGTCACGAGATTGTGATTTAGGGTTTTTCAGATTAGGGTTTTCTAAATTAGGCTTCAAATTGGCTTTGTTAAGTATAATTAATTTGGGGCTTTTGCTCGAAATTGGTTGAAAACACTGAGGTAAAGTTTAATTTGAAGTAATCTGGGTTTTTTCCCCCTTAAATGTATATTTCTCACTTCGAAAATAACTAGCAAAGAGCCTTATACCAAGAGGCGCGCCTTTTCTGCGCCTTGCACCTCAAGAAAAATCTCAAAAAGGCGCGCCCTTTTTGCGCCTTTAGGGGGGTACCTGCGCCTCGACTGAAAAAAGCTCCAGCCCTTGCGCCTWGGCGCGCCTGAGGCGCGCTTTTTAAAACTAAGAAATTACCACAATTAAAAATAATAATATAAGGTTTCCTAAAATAGAATAAAGTGAGAGTGGCAGGAAAATCACGGAACGACCATATYCGGGCAGTGGTAGGAACTTCGTGGAATGGAACGAGTAATAGGAGTATTTGTTAAGTTAAACAAGTTGTCATCTATTTGCTTTAACACAGGGGACTGTTTACTCTTTACTTCACCTCAAAACAAGAACTGAAATTAATTGTTTATGAGAGAAGGATATTAGAAGCTGAAGTGAACTGAATGGAATTAAACTGAAAATAATTTTCATAGTAGTCAAACAGTTACTCACTAAAGAAGTAAAGATGAATATTAGAACTCTTGAAAAGGGGTTTAAAATGTAAATAAAATGCATTTAKTTATTTGGGTGCTATGTTCAATTGTTTTGTTTTAAAAAGCGCGTCTAGGCACGAGGCTCTTCCAGGCTCGGGAGAACGCGCTTTTTTCAGGCGAGGTATTGTCACCTACAAGAGGCTCACAAATGCACGCCTTCACGCTTTTTGGCAAGTAGCTTAGAACTGAGTTATTAATTYATGTGTTTCTATAGTTTTTATAATATTACCTATCTACGGCTTCTAAWGGTTTTTTAAAAAGTTTCGGTCAATTACTCAATTTATTGTATAGTTGAGGCTTTTCACTCAAAATTTAGCACCATAAAAACCAAAAAAATAAGTTTAAAAAAATCTAATATATCAGGTGCCCTCCTACAAAAATCTAATAAATCAATAATTTTCTGATTTTCTCTTCAATTTTTACAATAATTCAAGTAATTCATATATTCGAGAAAATACGAAAACAAAAGAATTCACAATAATTCATAACTAAAACTTAAATAAAAAAATTGGTACAAAACTAAAAAAAAAAAACCATTCATCAATCAATTAGACAATTAACATAATTACCACAAAAATGAAACAAATTCATCAATCAATATGAAACTTCAAGCTACATACCTCTAAAATTTTAGATTACTTCAAGCTACATACCTCTAAAATTTTAGATTAAGGTTAAGGAAAAACCGTAGTGGAAGTTTGAAATTGTTCATTAAGTATATTTCAATAAATCCCATTGAATCTTGAGGTTGAATATAAAATTTGGGTAAAAAAAATTTAGTGTTTGTAATTCGGTAAGTTAAAGCCAAATGATAGATTCATATGCCTTGGAAGGAAAGTGTATATTATGCCACGCGTGCATARGTGATACTGATATTGATTGCTTTTTTTCTTTCTTTCTTTTTTACATAACAATCAAGTAAATCGGATGTCAAAAAATTTGGGCACCTGGGGCGTGGGTCGTGCTCGCCTTAGACTATACACCCTTAGAMATGAACCAGGGTTTAAATGTCTACGAAAATATTTGGTCCACATTATAATTGAATGCCTTAGAACAATTCTCCCGACTATTGAAAAATTATGATGTTTTCAATAGTGAAACTCACTTTAAGCATTAAACAAGGTAGTGACTCAAATTTTAAAATATACTCTTGATAATGATTATTTGTTCTATGGTTGTGTTCGTATTCTATGCAATGCATGTGTGCTATGGTAATGTTTGTGTTCTATAGTAGTATCCGTGTTCTATGTTATTGTATGTGCTCTATGGTAGGATATTTATTCTGTGGTAGTGATTGCGTGTTCTATGGTAGTGTACTTATTCTATGACAGTGAATCATTATCTTAAGAAAGTACTTCTTTTTTAAAGTGGAAGTGATGTTCTATGATCCATGTTCTTGTTCTTTGTCCAACGTTCTACAATTTTTTTTATAGATGCTCTTTCTGTCTGGATATCATAATGTTCTATTACAATTCAAACAATGTGGAATATTCTTGTTAAATTGTAACGACTATCAAAAGTTCTGCCTTTTCGTAGACCCTCATGACAACAAGCAACTCCCTTTATGTCATTCAGTTCAAGTACTGGAAAATTCCACATCCTAACTATACCATCTGTTATAGTTGCTCAGCTAGTTTCTGTTAGCACATATATTAATGACTCGGATCATTGATTGTAGCCATAAGCTCAACATTGGCAACACAGTGACATTAGCTATCAAAATTAACTCGTCTCAAACAACTTATATACGTAATCATATGATTGTTGAAGCACATATAATGCTTCAAAAAGAATATTCTATAACTTCATGAAAACTTTTTTTCATTTCGTCTAAACCTGGTTTATTTATTTCAGCTGAAACATAATTTTAAGCAGTTGAGAAGCATATATGGGTATCAATGGATATTACCCGTCTACTAGATAGCACAAACAGGTTAACCAATCTAGGGACTAAGTCATTACARAACCAAATTCTACCATAACCAAAAATCCAAAATATATTAGATTCTCCTTCTGACTCTTCCCCAATCCCACAAGAACAAACTAAAACAAAATACAAAGCTTTAAATTCTTTTTATATGCAATCCTAAAATCTTTAACTCYGATGTTTCAAATTTGAGCTCTGACCCTAAAGTGATCTGGAATTTAGACCCCCATGTTCTGCCTCTAAACTGTATATACCAGCTAACAATAATACATACAGCTAGCCCAGTTAATTGTTCCAATTATAATAGAAGTCTGTAGAGAAGGTTCTTCTACAAGAAAAACATATATGAAGTTTAATATGAGAAAGCAAGCAAACTTTACCTCCATGCTCCTTTTTCTGAGCCTCCGTCGCTTCAATTGAAGTTGAAGCTTTTGATCAAAACTCAAATCATCTTCTTCTCTCACCTACACAAACATAAGTGTTACAACAACATCACCAAAATCAAACTACCTAACCCTACAATATTTAATTGTCTTTTACTCCTTTTTGAATGAATTCCACTAACATTCTAAGACATTGAAATTTCCAGATTTTCCTCTTATTTACTGTTCCAAATCTCACCCAGAATTAACATAATTCATCTCTGTACAAAACAAAGGGGTTGAATTATACAACATATAACTAAAGAAACTGTATTAAAAAATATGTATACTCTGAATGTTTCTCACAAGAACAAATCTTCAAAAGTACCAAGTAGCCCTTAATCAATGTACTAATTTAGGAAATCAAGCATAAGTGACAAGGATCTTTATCCATAAGATCATATATAATGCAAACATGTAACGGATTTTAACAAAAAAATGATATAAAAAGATTGAGCTAACCCTTTTATAATTTTTCCTTTGCTCCTCAGAAAGATACAATTCCTTTTCCTTTTCATTTGCTATGGCATCAGCAACAAAAATATCACTTGAATCATCATCAATATCATCAAGCTCCTCAACCTAACAAAGCCTGGGATATTAGCAGCTATCTAGAATGCCAAGCAAAGAATATAGACAATAAAATATATCAACAAATATTCAAGAAGCCCTTTTAAACCCCATCACCATCAACTATGAGTATTCTCCACTTTCCATATTCATCTTATATGATGTTGATTAGTGCTTATTTTACCTATATTTTACCTCCATATTATATCTTATTTGAGTATAATTTATTATATTTATTGTGATTATTCTATCTTTTGGGCTAATATGAATATTTTGAGTGAAAAATTATTTACTTGTGGAAAATGATCCATTTAATTGTGTTTGATTTTTCTAATCACTTATTATTTAGATTTCTTATATTTTATGGTTAATGAGAATTTAAAAGGGGTCTAATTTTATGTGATACAGGAGACTTGGAGACAAGAAGAGAGCAATCCAGGAATTTGCAACTTGGCTTATGAGCTAAAAGGATAAAAAATAATAATAATAATAATAATAATAATAATCAAGATGCACTAACTATCACGTGGGAGTAATACAAGGAGTAAATCTAGATAAGAAGATTAAAAGTAATAGCTCAGTACGCAACGCTCATACACAACATGCACACGCATGGATAAAGATCCAAAAATTTTGCATGTCTACCTAACTAACAAGAGTATATATATACTCAAATGAAGACGCAGAATGGAGGTACGCACATCACGAGTAAAAAATAGAAGACGCAAGAGAGATTAGAGGAAGCAGACGAGTGGCACAKGACACAAGAAACGAAGGAGACGCACGAACCAAAGCCGGAACGAGTACGAATCGGACGCGATTCGTCTAATCGGGAGTTTTAATTTGTTCCTTCCTCAATTTATTTATTTAATTGTTAAACTTTGAATAATTATTATGTCGAATATTGATTTTTCATTGTTATACAATTGGATTACTTTGATCACTATGTCTTACTCCCTCCGTTTTTTTTAGATGTTCCATACCATTATAGAACGGTTTTTAAGAGTTGATTGAGTTGAATAAAATAGTTGAGTAAGTTAGGTAAAAAGTTAAATAAGTTAGGTAAAAGAGGAAATGTGTAATGAAATTTATGGGAAATAGTAATTTGTGGTGAAAAGATTGGGTAAAGTAATGAAATTGACTTTAGAAAGGGGTAAGTCATTAATGTTAGAGTAAATAAAGTAGGAAAATGTGAAAAAGTTATTTTTAGATTGGTTTGGAACAACTATTTAAAACATCCCAAAATAGAAACTGGAACAACTAAAAAAAACGGAGGGAGTACTAAATTTCATTGTTCTAGGGTTAGGGATGTAGCTTTTTATTATTCTATCAATGTTTTGAATTATTTGTTTGGATTTGATCTAGATTATTGCAATTTGTTAATCTTGTTATTATTTCGTATAATTAATCTGGCCAATTGATTATATGTCTAAGGTATTAAATTATTAGCGGAAGTGAAAGTTTAATATTAGTTCGTGGGATTATCAAGCGTCAAGTAGTTAATAAATTTTAGGAATAGTTATACACTTGGGGTGGTCTTTACTTGAATTCATGTTCTTAATGAGTTTATGTCGATTATTATGATCACGGAAGTAGACGTAATTGATATAGATATACGTATTCTACCTTGGGAGAGGAGATATATTACTTTAGGAAATTCGATCATTGCAATATATTATTCAACCCTACAATTAATTATATTCAAGAAATAGAATAATAATTGGTGAAACCCGAAACCTAGAACTACTTCTCATACTTGTTAGACCTTATTTTTAACGCTTTCAATTAGTTTAATTAATAATTTCCCACTTGTTTTAATCGTCTAAATAATGTTAGAATTTCTTAATTTGGTATTTGATTAGACCTCCTTGTGGATACGATACCTTGCTCATCCTATATTTACAGTAATTGACCCGTACACTTGCGGTAGATTTAGACACGACCACTGATGCTCAAGTTTTAATCAACATTTTTTCACTTCTAACGGACCTATAGTCATGTATGTTTAAGTATGAATTGTACTTGTCTTAAGTTTTCAAAAATGTTATAAATTGGAATCAACAGTGAAATGTAAAGGTAGACCGTCAGAAACCTAATACTCTGRTAGACAATGAAAGGCCTACTTGCTTAGTTGGCTGACATACAACTGATAGCAGGCAAGGTGTGGGCTTGAAGTCCAAGGACAATTTGATACAATCCCCACACTCTGCCCATTTTGAGTGATCTCTACCTCTGTTTTGTTGACGTACAGATAAGAAGAGCCAAAGAGGTCAACACTAACTTTGGTGTGAGAAAAAAAGAAAAGCAAAAGGGAAGATGGCAGGGCGGGCCCAATGGGGCAAAAGATGACTGGCAACCCATACCCAAATCCGGACAACCCCTACCATGAACACCACCGTAAGCATACAGCTGAGCAGCTCTGGCAACTTTGTTAAACTACTAGTGAAGGCGTGAAGCAATCAAGCAAGTTACGATGTGCAAGAACAAAAAACAAAGACGTAGAGTCGTAGGGAATAGACAAGGTGATATCAGATAATATGTAGAATATTATCAAGGGGTTAGTAGAGAAATGCATTAGCATTAATATCATGAGCCWATWAATAGTCCATGTAAACATAGTTGTTAAGATTTAAGAAACACGAGAGTTTCAAAATTGAATACGTACCTCATCCACCCCGGGAAATTTAATCCCCAAAGCTGCAGCCTGGTGAGGAGTACTCGCCAAGTATACTGTGGCCCACTCCTTGCTACCAAAGGCAACGTCTTCCTTAGATGGACGATCTGAAAATAATTTGTTAAAAGAGCTCCATTCCACTCCAGGGTTTTCAGTCACGCCCTCACTACTGTCTTTAGCACACATTTTTTTCGCCAGATATCCACTAGCACCCTCCTCCAAAGTTTTACCATGTCGTCTGTAACGCGTCGATATATAATTCAGCTACTTCTTCAAAAATTCCATATATGATATGTATGTATATAATCAYACTGGTAAGAGGCATGGAGATACCTCTTTACTGGCCTAACGGTTTGAAGATGTGCTTCAGCATTCTTGATGGATTCCACAGCATCACTAACAGCCTCAGTTCCTACCCAGTGAGTCCTTTTCTTCCAGGCTTCAGTACAACACCCATTTGGAGCTTCCTTCTCGATCCATTTATAGATGCTAGGTATATCAACATTGGCACCATCCAGTTGCTCCTATAGGATTAGACAATAATGGAACACAGAGCAGTAAGCAGATTATACAACAATAACAATACATGCCTATCAGTATTTCAGAAGGTCTTTTCAATGGAATCATACTAAAATAATATCTGCTCCATAACATGAATAGTTAGTCTAGAAACATATGAAAGGTGAGCCAACTCATAGTTTTACTTGAAATAATGATAGGTGCAAACCAATAAGTGGGAACTCTCTGTCTCAAGTTTGTCAAGTGTTATTTCCCACMCTTCTCTAAGTGCTGTCATTTCCTCTGCCACGGCCTTCTCCAACTACAAATCAAACTCAAACAATAAGAAGGGTGACTAGCAAAAAAGATATAATTAACTGCAGTTCTGTGCCAATACCAAACTATTGACCTTCACCTTATCACCCCGTAGTTTTAAAGCCAGCTCTTCTCTCACTTCCAGCTCAACCTTCTGCAAGGACTCTTCTTCAAGCGCTTCTTGTGCCTCTGCTGCCTAAAGTTGAGAATCGTAAACCAGTATGCAATGAAGAAAGCCAACTCAATTGTATACCTAAGGAAATCCAACATTGTTTAGATAATTGATACCTTACTCTCTACTTCAAGTAGTTCATCAATCAATTCTTGTACCTCTTCTTCGGTGTGAGGAGCCTACAAAGGTTTCCATGTTAGAATGACAAAAAAACATGCTCAGCTTCTCAGGAAACTTAAACCATGAAATCAAGGAACATAGTTCAATTACCTCAAGTTTTGATCCACTTGCTTCCAATTCCACCTCTCCATCCTCCTCGTAAATATCATCGGAAGAATATTCCTCGGAAATCCCATCGTCATCATCTACTTCCTCATCAATATCCRCCACTTCATTTGGTTCATCATCGTCTACTTCCTGATCAATATCCTCCACTTCATTTGGTTCGTCTTCGTCTCCTTCCTCATCAATATCCTCCACTTCKTTTGGTTCATCTTCATCTACTTCCTCATCAGTATCCTCCACTTCATTTGGTTTATCATCGTCTCCTTTCTCGTCATTATCCTCCTCTTCATTTGGTTCGTCATCATCTACCTTCTCATCAATATCCTCCACTTCATTAGGCTTGTCCTTCATCAGTGATTCAGTATATGTGTATATACTTTGTATTTGAATGAAAACCAAGCAGCCAAGTGAGCTTTTATAGCTACATAAGGCATAAATTTTAATTTGTGTCAGCACTCATAWAATCAACAGAAATGAACAAACATACAGCAAATCGTCAACGAAAGGTAGTGGCACTCACATGAATATACTTAATTCTCGGTCATAATATGTCGCGTTCGAAAAATGATGCAGCAACAATCAAACAATGGGACAATGTTCAAATAAACTCCTTTAAATTCACTTTAACTCCCTTCTTCTTCTAAAAAAGGAAATTCAATGTCCTCAACCCCTCATTAATTGCTAAAACTACACTTCAAATTAATGAAGAAACTGCGAAACAAACTAAATTTTTCTTTTAAGGATCATTGCCAATAATTCACCAATAAATTAAACTCAACATCAATTGATCTCATAACACACTTTGCCACTTACATTACACAGTACTCAAAATTATACAAATTACGACAATTTATWAGCGAGAATTCAATCAAAAACCCTAGAAATCAAACAAACAGATACAATTGATCGCAATTATCACCGCATACACAGCTCAACAAGTGGCAAAAAACTCAGCTAAAATACGAATGAAAAAACAAAATTAAATATTTGATATTTGAGTTGAATGATTGACTTACTTTGAAATATTAGGGTTGAAAGATTTGGATGCCGAAAAAATTGGGCAAATTTAAACGGCTTGATGAGAGAGACAAGGAGGGAAATTTAGGAGATTTTGTAAGTTTTTTGAGAAGTGTAAGAGAWACATTTACATTCGAATTATTGTAAGTTTGCAACTTCGAGGCTTGTTTGAGAGTTAACGTACTGTTAGTTTAAACATGTTTTTATTGGCTTTTGACTTTGGTGATTTGCTTATGGCGTTATAGCCTCTTGGGTGTGGAATTAGCCTACTACTACTAGCCGAATAGGCGACACTCGTTTTGGGAAATCCCGAACTTATTTGAATTGAACTTGTGTAAAATTGATTGAAGTGGGTTAAGGAGTAGTATTTCTCGAACTTATTTGAATTGAATTTGTGTATGAGTTGATGAAGTTGTTCATGGAGTAATATTAATGATTATTGATTGATTTGTACCTAGTCATACAAACTAATTGAACTTTTAATGAATACTAATTGTCATGTAGCTAGTGGGATTCACCACTAACATCAAGTATTGTAATTAAGAAAATTTACCACTACTTCATGCCACATTTAATTGTTATTAAGTAATAAAAAAAAGTTAACCCGTGTTTGTTTGTTTTTATTTTTTTTTAACGAGAAAATAGAAATTTTCTTAAGCAATGTCCGAAATAATTAGCGGATTCACCTCCAAAGGAACTTCTTCCAACCACACCCTTAACTCCTTAAGCCATCAAGATTACAACTCAAATGAGCTAAACCATGAGCTACCTTGTTTCCCCCTTCTTACAAAGGAAAAAACATGAGAAGTACAAGAAGAAGCCAAAACAAAAATATCCTTCAAAACTACACCAAGAGAGCTAGAAATAAAAAAAAAATTGCAACTTATTAAAAAGAGACAAGCAATCCACTTTCACCACTAGCCGACGCAAGCCACTTTCCCATGCAATTTTCAGCACATGACGTTGTGCCATTGTGTACGGGCGTCGGAGCGTCACCGGGCCGGACTGGGTTCGATCCCTCTGCTCTGGGGGATACAATTAGTTGATGACTCGGATTTTGCTAGAATTGAATTCTTGCTTTTGCATAGTATGAGTATGTCAGGAGTTGTGTTTTTATACTCGAAACGAGTAGAGGAAATCGGCACCGCACTTCTTTTGGGAAGCTGCGGAACTCGTTTTAAGCCTTGCTTATAATTGCATAAAGCAAGGCGAAGGACTCCATGTCTGGTAGTGCACCAAAGGTCTGGATTAGGGAACAAGGGTAAGGGTGAAGTAGTGCACAACACCCCCCGCGTCTAGCGGCCTCTACTCGGTCATTGCGAGTCCATTGTCAAAAAGACAATAACAACAAAAATTCCGTTTTAACCCTAAGCATGCAAATTACTATGTGGGTTGCTTAACAGAAATAGATGCACATAGGACTAATTTGTTGTTGCGACATGTGTTGTTTAGATCCGTATTAAAGGGTGCCTAAAAGCCAATTTGTCCGAGAATTAGTCTTATTAGGCATGAGAACATGCAATTTGCCTGTTTTGTTTAAGACATAATAGTTGTGTTTTGCAAGCATACAAGCATTCAACAAGAATTAAAGTTGTGCCAAAGATTGATTTTAATTCATGCCGAATAGTTGTTAATCAATGTTACATGCCAATTACATAGAAAGTTGAATTTCTAACAAGCATGCAAAAAGGTGTTAAGAGATTGAGACATTGGCCTCAAACTTACCTTGCAACATGGCGCTTTCGATCGAGYACGATGCTTCGGACCCTTAAGAACCCTTGCAGCCTTTGAAGAACCCTTAAAGAACCTTTGAAAGAGACCTTTGAATTGTATTTTATGTGTAAAAGAATTGCAAAACAATTTGTGAATTTGAATGCAAAGTAAGAGAGTATTTGAGAGAGGAGGAGGAGAGAAACGGGCAGAGTGAGGGTGTATGAAGTGCTTGAATTCCGTCCAAATGAAGGTCGGGGTTCTTGTATTTATAGGCAAGAGTCGAAATCGAGATAAAATCACATAAAATATATGTGTGATTTTATATGATTGCAACTGATTTTATTGCGATTTTCGAGATATTTGGCTGATTCGCCTTGCCTCGAATAGTGAGATCGTAATGAAATAAAATCGAGATAAAATCATATAAAATATATGTGTGATTTTTAATGATTGCAACTGATTTTATTGCGATTTTCAGGATATTTGGCTGATTCACCTTGCCTCGAATAGTGAGATCGTAATGAAATAAAATCGAGATAAAATCATATAAAATATATGTGTGATTTTATATGATTGTAATTGATTTTATTGTGATTTTGATTCGTTTTTCCCTTTTTTGAAGACTGCGTATAATATAAAATTGAAATAAAATATCATTTGATTTTATTTGATTGCGATATTTTAACACAAAATCACTGATTGATTTGGGGAGATATTCGTGTGGGCCCCACGCTCGAGTGCGGCCCTGAACCTCCCGAAATGAGCCGTTTCGCTCTGGTGCGCGTTTTTTCTTCGGAAATTCATAACTAATTTTACACAACTCCAAAAATTATGGAAAAATATGCATAAAATTTCTTGTAAACAATAGTGTGTTGTGTTAAAATTCCATGAATTTTAGAATTGTTCTCGTAATTTAGTTAATTATCGCAAAATTAATTAAATTGTTGAAAATTCCAAAAAATGCCAAAAATGCTTAGAAAATGCATAGAAAAATTTCTAAAAAATTCTAGAAAAATGTTTAAAAATAAGTTAAAATTATTTTGAAACTAAAACTTACTTTTAAGGGTGCTTTTTGTACAGAAACGTGCCCGGTGTAGTGAAAACTTGCCTTTTTAGGGTCTGTTATATTAGGGCACTGGCTCTCTCTCGATTCAGCTTGTGTGTTGCAAGGGGTGTCTTATCATTGGCCGTATTAGGATAGAGACAAATATAGGTATCTACACATTGCCTATGCCAGTTCTGCATCAAAATCACCCAACACCCGCATACAGGTAGCCATCAAAACGTTTCCATCTAGGGGTGAAACTTCGGTTTGCGGTTCGGTTTTTTACCAACTCCAAATCCGAACCGTATTATTTCGGTTTTTAGATTTTCGCTCCAAATCCAAACCAAATATTATTTCGGTCCAAACCAAACCGAACCGAAAATTTCGGTTTTTTGATTTGGAGTCCAAACCAAACCGAAATTTGGAGCCAACATCAAAGCCAACCCATTTCAGCCAACAATCACCGGCTCACAGCAAAAACCACCCAATATAGCAGCCATTGCAGCCCTAAGCCACCAYGCCCACCACCATTTCCTTCCCTAAATACCAGCTCTCTGCAGCCCCTAATTCACCCCAAAATTTCACCCACCAAATGCGGCACCAAGGCTGCCATTTTTACAGCCACAAAACCGGCCACTCAACCTCCATCAAACCACCACGAATGCAGCCCCAATTCAAAACAAAATCAAGATTTCGAACATACCTTTAGTCGGAGCAGAAGCGAGTGAGAAGCGAGTGAGAATCGTAGGCTCGTAGTAGAGGCGAGTGAGAATCGTAGGCTCGTAGCAGAGGCGAGTGAGAATCGTAGCAGATTCGGAGCAGAACYAAGAAGAGAGTGACTGAGTGAGAGAGACGAGAGTGACTGAGTGATGACTGAGTGAGAGAGACGATGAGTGAGGAGTGACTGAGTGAGGAGTGATAAGGTTAGGGTTTCGGAGTGTGATAGTATCATTACCGRAMTAGGGCCAATGGGCCATTAAAGATTTAAAGTTTTGGGCCTTATCYAAATATAAGCCCAACATGCTGATAATTTCGGTTTCGGTTTGGAGTTCGGTTCTCTGACCTTKAAACCGACTCCAAACCGAAAACCGAAATTCACAAAAATTTCAGTCCAAACCGCACCAAATTAGGAAAAAAAACCGAACCATATTTCTTGTTCGGTGCGGTTCGGTTCGGTTTGCGGTTTTAAACCGTTTTAGTTTCACCCCTAATTCCATCCTCATCACGCACAAGAGCACCCAAACCAATCATCTCTCCCCTGCGTACAGTTGCATCCGAATTGAGTTTATAGAAACCATTGGGAGGGGCAATCCACGAGACAGACATTCTCAGGAGGCTTACTCTCGTTTTGCACTTGTTCTATAACATTAGCCTTCATATATTCACCAACAATTCCCCGTGCTCTTGCTAGTCATAGGGCGAGTGGAACTCTCTTTTGTTTAAAGTGCCAAGCATTGCGGCGGAGCCAAATTTGCCACGAAACACTCCAAAAAACAGACCACCATTCACCTCCTTTAAACCTCTACCATAGACGAAGAATCGACTCCCATAAAGTAGCTCCTAGCAACTCACTAACCTCAAGTTGTATAGCCGAAAGTTCCCAGATTACCCGTGCCTCCCTACACAAGAAAATAGCATGCTCTGTTGTTTCCTTCTCCTCACCACACATAGGGCACTGCGGATCCACCATCATTCCCCTCAACACCAACTTATCTAGGACCGATAATCTCCCTTGCAACAGCTTTCATCCAAATAATCGAATTTTGGGTGGGATATGCGACTACTACAGTTCCTTCCACAAAGCCGTATCAATCGACGCTGATGTGGTAGCTTTGCCCCTCGAGTTACCTCCAAGCTACACAAAGTAGCCACTCTTAACAGTGTACTTACCCGTACGAGAGTGAACCCACGTCCATGCATCCTCACAATCATGTACTGGTAGAATTTCATTGCTAATTGCCTCGACTTCCCACCTCATAAACAAAGAGTTTAACAAAGGTAAATTTGGATATTAATTTTAATTTTTGTCCTGATGCGGCTTCATAAGTAGAAATATTTCCAACACATGGTCGACCTCACTCTCATTAGCCCGTAGGAAGAGCAAACTATCATCTGCAAAGAAAAGGTGTGAGACTGGAGTCACACTCTTACCAATTTTTAGGCCATGAATTTCCCGCTTGGCTTCGACATCCCTTAACAAGGCCGACATTCCTTCCGCACATAGTATGAATAAAAAGGGAGACAAAGGGTCACCCTGTCTTAAATTCCTCATTGGCCAGAAATGTCTCGAAGGTTGACCATTCACCTGAATAGAGAAGGTAGTAGATCGAACACAATTCATAACAAGCACAACAAAGCTTTCAGGAAAACCCAATTTGCGCATCATACCTTCCAAAAAGTTCCATTCAATACGGTTGTAAACCTTACTCATGTCCAATTTTAACCCCATGAAACCCTCTTTTCCAATTCGTTTTTTCCGCAAATAATGGAAGCATTCATATGCAACAAAAATGTTATCAGTAATTAACCGACCGGGGACAAAGCCACTCTACGACTCATGGATCAAATCAAGAAGAGATTTTTTTTAATCTATTAGCAAGTACTTTGGATATTAATTTAAACAACACATTACAAAGACTAATTGGTCGATAATCAGCAGGAGACTCACAAATTTTCTTTTTGGGAATTAAAACAATATGAGTCTGATCAATCAATCAATCTCAGCACCATTATTCAAAATATCCAAAGCATAACTAATAATGTCAGGACCAATTGCATGCCAAAGTTTTTGATAGAAGAGAGCACACATACCATCTGGGCCCGAGACTTTAGTGGGATGCATTTGGGATAAACATAAATAAACAATCAATCTTATATATTCTATGGTAGTATAATGTACTTTGCGTCATAAAATGAGATGAGTAAAAGATTGATTTGGGTCTGTATGATATAATATGAGAGATAAGCTAATAGGTCAAGGAACTGGAGTAATTAATATTTAAAATTTATAATGAGTATGCTGAAAAAATAAATTATTTCAAACAAAAATTCAAATAAAATAAAAATGAAAAGTGATACGTGAAGCGCAACACAAAATGTGATGATCATATTAAGCATGAGTCACATTTCCTGAAATTTGCTACCAACTTAGCTTGACATGTAAGGATGCAAGCGGATTGGGTCAAATAGGAGACCCGTTTCATCCCCATCCATCGGGGTGGGGATGGGTATTGGTTTGATGGGYTGGGAATGAGTATAAAATTCGTACCCACCATGGGGATGGGATGGGGATGGTTTTTAGGCAATCCCCTCTCCGCCTCGTCGCCCAATGTACTATGTATTAAAAGACTAATTTTGTATGTATTAATGTATTACACTACTATTGTATATTTGTATTGTGTATTAAACTTAAAGGCCTTATAAAATTATAGATTTTTTTTATATTAATTAGGAAAGTTCATTATACAAAATCAATTTACTATGTACATTTTTTTATTCCATTCGTCAAGTCATTGTTTCTAATTTTTGTCTTTCTGTATTTTTCAATTATCCAAAAAAAAAAATAGGTTATAAAAATTAGGTGCAACATGTGGGTATATTTGATGGGGATTTGAAGGGTGATGGGGCGGGTACAATGGGTATTAGGCGGGGATGGATACCCATATGAGTGATGGGGATAAAATTTATACTCGCGACTTCGCGACGGGATTGAATTATTAGATGGGGATAGGAAATGCAATACCCGCCCTGCCTTGCCCCATCCCGTTTGCATCCCTAATGACACGACTTTGTCTTAGTCCACCATGACACAAAGCCTATAGATTTTTCCGACATGACATATGTCTACCTTTTATATTAATAATATTCTACTAAGTAAAATTATTGTTGATCATAAAATAGATAATCATATAATGTATAAAGTATTGTGAACATAAAATGAAAATTTGCAAGCATAAATCACATAAGGGCTCGAAGCGCATCCCGGGACACAAACTAGTTTGTTTTGAAAAACGACTTAGTGTGACAAGTTCATTCGATGTCAAGTGGTTACTCCATAATGATTATTTGTGGCATTTTAAGACATCCACATATAATTTATACCAATCTAAAAAAAACCCCTTACAAAATCATGCCAATTGTCATGTCTAAAAAAGTCTCATGATTTCAAGTGTCACTTTTAAAGTTAAAAAAAAAAACAATCATTTTTCTGGCATAAGAAGTACTCTATAATTGTGCAATATATATTTTGATTAGAATTAATATTATCTATCTTAATTGATTTTTCGATTTCTACAAACACTTTAATTTCTCCCTCAAAAGTCATTATGAAAAAGTCATATTTATAAAATACCTAACTTTGTTTGATAGCTACAAAAAATTAACATTAAAGAAATAACGTCTGTGAATATAACAATGTTTCAAAAAATCTTACATCCTTTTAATTGGTGACACGTGTCACACTTGTAGCACAATATACCTAAAACCATAGTCAAATTAAAATGCTTATGATCTCCAATTTACTTCAATATATCCATTTCATTTTTTTTTAATTTAAGATCAACCTCCTATTGACACAATGACACGTGATGCTTTTTGATTAGGTAGCCAAAATAGCAAGTAGAATAAAGGAGCCTTAAATACCCCGGCCCATTTGTGAACAATTGAAGTAATTCAATGAGTCCATGTTTTAGTTTTCGGATTGAGCATCATACTTTTCAATAAATCTATAAAAAACTGGTGGTATATACTAAAATTTGCAACCATTATGAAACAAAAGACCACATATTATACAATCACAAACAATTCCACGAGTCTACAAAAAGCCCAACAAAAAAATGATGATTCGTTTTTTATGCAAAAAAGACAAAAAATCATTTATTTATTTACACATTAATCAAAACTTTCCAATAATCCTTAATGATTTAACTAATAACGAACAGAACATGAATATTTCATAAAAATTTCCTTAATCATCCTCTATTAAACAATATTAAAAACGTATAAAACATAATTAACACTAATACAAAATTGGGAAAAAGGAACAATTGCAAACAGAACGATTCATGAAGAGTTCTGTTATAGATAAAGAAACTAAGATGTAACTCAGGTGATTGCTTTGCTAATTTCATAACACACAAGTATATTTAAAAAAACACATTCATGCTGCAAAAGTTCTTAAATTCTCTTAAAACTATAAAAATAAAAATTCACATATTTTTTAAAAATCAAAATACCTTCGATACTACTATACTAGAGCCTTATTACCCTTATACCCTTATTACTCTTAATATTCCCTAAAAAACAAATCAGAACCTACCAATTTCACAACCCTAATAAACCCCAATTTCACGGCTGCTCACCACCTCCTTCCTTCTCCACGGTTACTCGATTATTCCTGCTCGCGATCTACTGATCCTACTCGTGGTTATTAAGGTTGCTACTCTCTATTACTGTTTCTCGCCGCTTCTACTCGCGGTTGTTGCTGCTTGGATTGCCGGTGTTGTTCGTTGTTGCTGCTGCTCGTTTATAAGTTAATTGTATATTTAAATTTTAGTTTACTCAAGATGAACAAGTTGATAAGTTTTATTATTATTATAGCGTATGAACACGTATTCATGATGGTATATATGGATTATTACAAATTATATCATACATGTAATTAGTCTTCCGTTGATAGGGGCAAAGAGAATACCTCTACAAAACTTGTTTTCTTTGTCAGAGGGAAAGAGAACACCTCCTTAATGCACCTGTTTTCTATCGTTGTATTGGAGACTTTTACCCAAGAAGCAAAGAGAACGCCTCTAGAAAGCACTTGTTTTCTTTGATAACAAGCAAAGCGAACACCTATTTTTTTCAAATGTTCTGTTTTGTTTCATACTGAACTAGGCCCTTTATATTTCAATTTCTAATTCAAGCATAGGCCCAGAACCTTAAGACTGAGCTACGTACGACCTTACACATTTCAAATCCATACCCTAAGTGGCCCAAAACTGATGTTGGCCCAATTAGATGGGGCTGTTCAAAACCAAATACCGAAAAAATTCCGATCCGAATATCCGAATTTTCAGAAATCTATTTTTTTTATTCCGATTCCGATCCGAATAATCCGAATATCTGAAAAAATCGGATCGGAAAAGTGGATATCCGAATCCGGTTTGGAGCTTAATATTGCGTGATTTTAAAGGCAATTTTTAATTAAAATCCAATCATTTTGGCTCAATATCCGATTTTTCGAATTTAAAAACCCGATATCCGAATTTAAAAACCGAATATCCGTTCCGATTTCCGAATTTAAAAGCCCAATTTTACATATAATTCGGAAATTCGGATATCCGGTTTTTAAATTCGGCATTCCTGTTCTGATCCGGTTTCCGAATTTAAAAACCGGATATCCGATCTGGTTTTCCGAATTTAAAAAAACCGGATTGAAAGTCCGTATTTTCCGGAAAAAATCGTATATCGTATCAGAAAATCGAAATCGGAAATTTCTGCACAGCCCTACATTTAGACACTCTCAAATTCAAATTCAATTTCAAAATCAAGTCATCAGTTCCAAGAACCTTTATACTGAACTAGGTTCCACTTTAGGATCAATCCCTCTCAAATTCAAATTCAAAATCCAACTTCAATTTCAGAATCAAACCAAGTCCAAGAACCTTTAAACTGACCTAAGTTCGAATTCATTTTTAGCACCTTAAAATAGAATGAGGTCTAGGATTAGGCACATTCAAATCCAATTTCAATTTCAATCGTTAGATCTAGTACCTTAACATCGAATTAGGTTCAATCTTAGGAGCTTTTAATTACTAGTCCAGTCCAAATCCAGTTCAGGTAAGATTGCAAAGGCTTTAGAGGCCCAAGTAGGCAAAAAGTCAAACAAATCCTACCTTCACATACGAAGACATCCACATCCACAAAAGGCCCATGTCTCGTGACCCTTCACCATCCTCAAGAAAAGCCCAATCCTTCACCTTCTTGGCCCAATTGGAAAAGCATCCAACTCCACCACCACCAAAGCCTCATATTCAATCCACTTGCTACACCATGAGTCTCCCTAAGGCGCGGATCATTGATCTGTGCGGTCTTCTATAGATTGAGTCACAGAGTCCTAGTCCTAGCTAATCTTTTCCTTTCCTTTTTATTTTGAGTATGTGTCACCAAGGATGTAATGTCTTCAATAAAATAAAATAAGCCTTTCATTTCCAATTTCAATTTTTCCTTTTCTAATTCAATGATGAGACTCCTACCACTCAAAAACCTCAAAAAAATAAAAAAAAAGGACATGTTCGAGAAGCCCTCTTCCATAACTCCACAAAATA
This sequence comes from Bassia scoparia, assembly GCA_008642245.1. NCBI lineage: Eukaryota > Viridiplantae > Streptophyta > Magnoliopsida > Caryophyllales > Amaranthaceae > Bassia > Bassia scoparia. Next base: position 107,441 of record SNQN01000339.1, on the reverse strand, counting down.
AATCCACTCCCTCCAGTCACTTTAAACAAAAATCAAATATCCATTGCAACCCCTTTGAGCTTATTGACCATTTTCTTTCTTAACCACATCAAAACACTATTCAGAAAAGACAACGACAAGCTCAATTCAAAGATGCCAAAATCAACTTTAAAATCAAATGAAATTAAAATTCAAAATTCCAAGTTCTAAAGTCAAAAAGCTTGTCAAAGTCCAACACAAAACAAAAATCAAAATACAATCCTAGCCTCACACCCTCAAACCTTAGCCTACATTACAACCTCAAAAGTCCTCTCCAAGTGAACATTGTCCATCACTTTCACACACGACCTCACGAATTATAATCGACCTGAATCCGCTAGGATATGTAGGTAGCCTCACCTCGAGGTCCAACCAAATTAATAAAAAATGAGGTTCACCTCAATGTGTGGTTTGATTCTCTAGTCCAGACCCCGACATAGACTCATGTTTGAACCCGCATCATTAGCCAACTTCACATCTAGCCACATCTTTGACCCTTAGTCACAAATTTGACCCTTTCTATTTTTCGAACCATGGCCTATCCTTTGGCCACCTTCAAGAACTCGTTGACCCAATCTTCAAGAAGTAAAGCACCTAATCATTAAGGTTAGTATATCTCGTTGGCGAACTCATAAATGACCCATATACCATCAAACTTGTCTCCAAATCTTGTTGGGGGCTTGCCGTCATCATGATCCACTCAAAACATCCCTTATTTTCCAGTTGGGGACTTCTCGTCTCCTAAGACTCTATTGCGTGTCCAAGTAGAAATTATGAAACTCCGCTTATGGACCATGTCTCTTTCAAGTCAAAGTCATTTCCCCGTCAATATCAATGTCAAATTCAAGTTCAAGCCACAGTCTCATCAATTAACGATCTATGTCACCTTTCTCCAGTCACTTTTCAATTAGCACACTTCTATATGCCTTCTTCAATCAGCACTCTTCAATTGATACTTGGTACTAGGATTAAACTCTAGTATCGTTCTTCCATGTCTTAGACCAGACCCAAATAAGCTACAATTTTGACCGTACATTTTTTGCGCCCTAAACCAGACTTGGACATGAGGTGGGGCGTCGAACTAGATTGTACTTGTAACACCCATTGGTGTGAACAGTAGCCCACTAGTAGATATTGTCCTTTTTGGGCCTAGCCCGCAAGGATTTGCTTTTGGTGTTGGCTTGTTACCCACCCAAAAGGCCTCTACTAGGTTGAGGTATCAATCTACTCTATATAGTAGACTTCGTTCTCCTCAACTTCCGATGTGGGATGGAACACTAGTTCTCTGTCACCCACCCTTGAAAGGGAGCCTGCGTCCTCGAAGGCACGACAGAACACCGGAATGGCCCCTGGCTCTAATACCATCTGTAACACCCCCCTTAGTGTGAACAGTAACCCACTAGTATATGGTATCAAAGCCAGGGCCCATTCCGGTGTTCTTTCGTGCCTTCGAGGACGCAGGCTCCCTTTCAAGGGTGGGTGACAGGGGACTAGAGTTCCATCCCACATCGGAAGTTGAGGAGAACGAAGTCTACTATATAGATTAGATTGATACCTCAACCTAGTAGAGGCCTTTTGGGTGGGTAACAAGCCCACACCAAAAGCAATTCCTTGCGGGCTAGGCCCAAAGAGGACAATATCTACTAGTGGGCTCTTGTTCACACCAAGGGGGGTGTTCCAGTACTGACCCTTTGTGCACTAGGGACATAAAACCAGACTTATGTAGCCTTTGGAGCACCTTCTCAATTTCAAGGTCACAAGTTACAAGTTAAAATTACATGAAAGTCTCTCTAGGCATTAAAGCAGACCTATGTCGTTATCAAGATAGTCCTTAATCATGAGTTAAGACTATTGTTGGATCGACTGAACAATACAAGAGGGGGGTGAATTGTATTGGAGGAACTTAAGCACTTTTTGCGGAATTAAAAGAACTTTAAACTAAGGAATTTAAGACTTAGAGATTTTTCCAACACAGAAACTCTCAAGACAAACGCCAAGAGAGGAAAACTGTGGCCTGATGCAACACAGGACTTCGTCTATATTATATTAGGATGCATTTCCTAAATACAATCTAAGACCCTCGTTCTCAGTTCCCTAGGGACTTCTTGAACCCTCGTTCTCAGTTCACAATGAACTTCTTGAACCCTCGTTCTCAGTTCACAATGAACTTCTTGAACCCTCTAACTCTCGATTTCCCTTGAAATCCCTCGGTTATGAAACTCACAACCCCTCGCTTCAATACGCAGAAAGAAGCACTTTACAACTCAATAAACAATAACCTAAATGCTTGGCAACAAGATCAAATTAATAGCTCTGATTGACTTCTTTGCTCAAGTGTGTTTTTATTAATTACTAACTTAATGTATTTATAGAGTGCTCAGTAAGCGTTGAAAGCAAGCAGTAGTCCACTACCACATTACTCCCTCTTTTGTAGGAGTGATGCTTGTAGTGGAATTTGACTACCTAGCTCCATAACCCACGTTCTCACTCAGTCATTTTTAGCCGTTTGTTATCCCTTAAAAATCTCAGTTTAGTTAGATTAATAAGTTAGTATCACATGTTTTCCCTTAAACCAACTTTCCTATTTTTAAGGAATTCTTTTTTAAAAACACACAAGATCTTTTAAAAAGAAAAACCATTTTATACCAAAAGATATAATATAAGGTTTTTAAGAAATATTTTAACAGAAAAATAACCTTTAATATTTTATAAAAAGATTTTTTTTATCTATACACAATTACCTTAGGCCTTTATTTGATATATCTTTATATAAAATAACGGATGAAAATCTCTTTAATAAAATAAATCACAAACTTAATATTATTTCCCTTTTATCCTATGAGCAATTATTTCATATTTTAATGCCAAACAGTACAAATAAATCTAGAAACCCTAATTCTATTGTACCACAATGTCGAGTCATATTTTCCAAGGAACTCAACCTTCCTTGATCATGTCGAGTCATCTTTTCCAAGGAACTCAACCTTCCTTGATTTTGAAATTCTTCCTTGAGTTCTTCCAAAACTTCTAATAATCACAGGAACTCCTTCCTTCTCCTAAGGATGTCCTCGATCCATTTAGATTCCTTGAAGTATGGATCCTTTAACCACATGACTAAACACACATGTTAAACAATAATGCATAGAGTTTGATTTGTTGGTTTGGAGTGCCATTCATCAAAACTTAGGGTTCAACAACTATCATTTTCAAGTCTCTCTAGGCATTAAAGTAGACTTATGCCGCTATCAAGATAATCCTTAATCCTGAATTAAGACTATCATTTTCAAGTCTCACTAGGCATTAAAAAACAGACCTATGCCATTATCAAGATAGTCCTTAATCTCGAGTTAGGGCTATCATTTTCAAGTCTCTCTAGGCATTAAAGCAGACCTATGTCGTTATTATCGAGATAGTCCTTAATTCCGAGTTAGGGCCATCATTTTCAAGTCACTGGTGTTCTCTTGAAAAGCCAAGGCTAGCTGTAAGGAGAAAATAGCCCAAGGATCCAAGCGCTTCCGAGGGAATACAACCGCATGGGGCGCGGTAACAGGTAAAACTAACCTTTGTTTTGCAGGTACCGGCGAAAAGGGTAACTTAAGATCGCAAAACGTCTTGAGCTATCCTCCTTCCCGCATCGAATACTTTGACTTTCGTCTTACGAGAACAAGCTTCTCTCCAGACTTAGCCAAAGTGGGGGTTTCTGTAGACACCCAAAAGTGTCTCCCAAATTGAATAGTTGATGAGGATAAGTACAAAATTTCGAAATAGATTTGATTCCAAAAGCTGTGACGAAATCCATAAATCAAACACATTTGTATGAGTTGAATTAAAGTTGAGTTCGAAATCATACACCGAGGGCCCAATAATAGGCGAAAAATATTTATTTTAATTATTTTCTATTTGTAGGCCATTTTTCTTAGCAAAACGATTTTTTAGATTTATTTCTAAAGGTAATAAGATTTTTTATTATCATCTTATTCCTCTCATTTTTTTTGTGTTCGCCAGTGTTATTAAATATTTTTTCTGATTCTTTTATGATATTTACAAGTTTGCAAAATGATTTTCGAAAATAGATAAATTTAAGAATTCTAAGAGAAATCTTGAAAATTTAGGATTGGTTCTAGAAGGTTAATCTTGATCTCCAAGGAAGCCAAAATCAAATAAAGGATAATTCTCGGATAACAAATTAGATCCAAAAGATATAGATGCAAAAATTCCCAAAGATATCAAAAGAAAGATAGATAGAATTAGTCTTTGCTATCTTATCCTTCGTATACGTCTATAAATACATGCTCTCGATGCTTATTCGAACATAAAAACAACAACTTCAATCAACAAAAAATCAAGCTAAAATGAAGACTCGTATGGTGACCACTTCGAATGCATGAAGAGGTGTGTAGGGACCACTTATTACAATTATTGGCTTCAATCAACTTCATGGGCATAGGATTTCTAAAAAACCAAGAGTACAATTAGTTTGTGTAGGGAGCCGATAGCTCATGAACAATGCCCTACACACCTATTGTGTAGAAATCAATCAACTCTTGGTTAATCAAGCTAAAATCAAGCTAATAATTGTAATAAGAGGTGTGTAGGGAGCCGATAGCTCATGAACAATGCCCTCCCTATCATACACCTCCTTTAGAAATGAAGACTCGTACTCTTATCCTCTATTAAACCTCGTCCTCTTGATCTTTTGATCCAGCTGATTCTCAACCTATGCTTTATTAGAAATCAAAAACTTGGACTCAGCCTCATCATTAGTCCGCAACGAGTAAACCTAGAGTAGTCATCGATGAACGTGACATAGTATCTCCTACCACCCTTGCTCTCCCAAGTTCTTAAAGTCGGTCTAGTCAATGTGACCAACTCTAAGAAATCAGAAACACGCTCAATCATAGCCTTATATGGGTTTCTCAAAAATTTCAATTTRGCACACACATCACACTTATCCAGCTCTTCTGTTGACATGTTAGGGATCAAGTTCAATTTTTTTCACCCTTCTAATATAATTAACCCCCACATGCCCCAAAAAAGACCTTGCATGCCAAAGAGAAAACAGACTAACAATATAAGCAGAAGATTCATTCTTATTAATAAAGGAAGAGTTGGTACATAATTCAAAACAAAAAGACCATCAGGGCTAACATAACCCTTGTCTACAAACTCCCCGTTAGGAGACAATACAACTTTATTAGCATCAAGGAAAATCTTGACCCCCTCCCCCCTCACATTTAGTAACAATATAGCAAAAATAAGGTTCATCGTAGAGGAAGGTACATACAACACATTTTGCAGAGCTAGAGTCTTGTTAGAAGTCAACTACAATAACACCTTGCCCTCATCGTGAACTTCTAGTTAAAGTGTTGGAGTTACCCATGTAAACGATCTCACCCTTTTTCAGCTTCCTCAAAGTCTGAGAACATGTCCTTATCTGCACACACATGACGGGTAGCTCCAGAATCCACAATCTATTCGGCGACATTCTCCATCAAACTCACCTCAGTTATTATGTTATGACCGCAACAACGATTTCCTCGTCTTCCTCAACAAGATGAGCATGAGCCTTCTTACTGTTTCCATTTGGCTGAAAAGTCTTTCCATCTCCTTTTTAAGGACATTTGAAAGATATACGAATAGGATCACCACATATCTAGCAAGATCGATACGACTTCTTCCCAATTTTAGCTTCCGGCTACAAACCAGGCTTTTTATCCTTTGATTGCTTCGGGCTCAAACTCTTCCTACCAAAAGAACTCCCACTAAACCTATGTTTATTACATGTAGCTTCAATCAGTTTATCCCTGACCACATATATACTCAACCTTACCCCATTATCTTTTAGACCATTAGCCTCTTCAACTTTCATATGACTTACCGATTCCTCCAAAGACAAGTCCCTTTTCTTATTTTTTTTAAATGATTATGATAATCAAACCACGATTCGGGCAATTTCTTAATCAAAACATTATCTTGTAGAATTGGACACATTTTCATGCTCTTAGCAAGAACCTCAATAACTAGGTTCTCATATTATGTATCTGTTCCATTATAGGCTTGATATCCACCATTTGTAACCTTAACTAGTTCCCAYTCACATACTTCTTCTTACATGCGTCGTCAATCTTATACCTCTTTTCTAAAGTCGACCAAATGGCTTTAGCATATTTTTCAGATATAAACAGATCAAATATAGGGTTTGATACATGATGCAAATATATGACCCCTAACAACCTTATTGTCATTCTCATATTTCTTAGCATCYATTTCGATCATTAGATTTATCCTTTTCAACAGTTTTAGGATCATGAGTAGACAAAATAATAGCTCGAGAAGAAGCATTCCKTTTAGGGGGATAATTAAAATGTACATAATCAAGATCAACTTGTTAAAAAACAATCAGTAATTTTTGGGACCATCTCTTATAGTTAGATCCATCCAAGGGTTCTAGTTTTGATATATCAAGAAAATTATGCCCTTGTTTCGTAGACATGATGACAACAATAACATTGATTCGCTTCTAAATTATAGAAAATAATAGACTACTGTATATCAATCAATTTGAATCAAGAACAATTAACAATAGATAATCAAAGAACGAATTTACCAATTGATGTGTCATGGTATGAAATCCACTTTCTTAGAAGCAATTCCCGCCAACATAGTGCAAAACCAATGACCAAACGCCCCAAGAACTTGCACTCGAACTTGAGGATGAAGCTCCTTAAGAACTGCTCAATACTCTCTCTCTCTCTCTCTCTCTTTCTCTCCAAGTGTTTTTCGGTGTTTAGAGTTTTTTGGTATAAAAAATCATGAAATAAAATCTCAAAAAAGGGTTATTTATAGAGTTAGGTAAAGATAAAGGAAAATAGACAGACTTAGGTGAATCCCCCCAAACCTAGACGAGTGCACAATGAAGGAAGCTCCACTAGTAGAAAAAAGTCTAAAAACATTTTGACAAAAGCTCCAGGCTTTAAATACTGAAATTTTTAACAAGAAAAGATCCAGGCTTTAGATGCTCGGAGCTTTTTAYTTGTTAAAAGCTCCAGGTTTTAAAAAACTTGGAGCTTTTGTTTTATTTTGGCCCTTAAMATATGGYCCTCGRCCATACTTCATTTTATACCCACAAACCTTTCTTTTCTCTTTCTKTTCCCCACAAAACRCCAAGCTTTGCACTTTCCCCGCCTTACCTTCACCCTRTCACTCGCATTCTCTCTCCTRAAACTCTTAAATTCTATAGTACCTCCCGTTTTCCKTATCTCCCGAAACCCCCAAATTATCCCTCACATTTTACCACCATTAATGRTGTTCTTCGCTGCAATCGACAACAATCGTGYCTYATTTTTCGATCGCACATTAAATGGTTAGTAATTTTACATAAAATGGTTAATAAAATCTAATGTGGGTCTGAATGGTTCACCTAATTCATTATTTTGGTCACCGTGTAGAATTTATAAAAACTCGATGCCATAGCGTAGTATTAAAAAAGTTAGTGTGCCATCYTATAGATTACGYCAAAACTCAGTGCCACRATATAGAACAAGACCTAAGTATGATTTTTTTGGTTTGTTTGAGAGTTGAGACATAATGTATTATTGAGCTTTATGACCCAAATCAATGTACAAATTGTTTGCACATGTCACTATTTGGTGGGAATTCCATGGGTGCTAGGGCAAATAAAATGAGGATTAYGCAGGTACGAATATCCATATGAGGAATGAGGCGGAGATAATTTAAAATATATACCCACTTTAGCAYGYATGACGATAGATATTGTACCCACCATGAGGATGAGAATGAGAAGCGGATAGAGATGAAAATTCCAAAACCCGCCTGCCCTGCCCCGTTTGCACCCTTAAGTATTCCGTAACACCATGGCTTGGGTGATGGCCGAGAATTTAGCCCGGGTTTCGGACGAAACACAATGTACCATCGGGTCAGTTTCCATACTGTCTCTTATACACATCTTACCATCGGGTCAGTTTCCACTTTCCATATCATGGCTCGTTTGAAAATTAGAAACCAAACCCCAATGCACTTCCGATAAACCCAGGTAAATTGGTGTCTTGCCCTCAAATTACACTGCTATCACACTACCAGTACTACAATATCTCATTTACACTGCAAAAATTCCCACCAAAACTCCAAATTTTTCCATGAGAACTTGAACATTCTATCTGAACACTCATTTCACTCTAATAATCCCATTTTTGCACTGAAATTCGCAATTCACATATGTTCCCAACATGCCAATCTTCATCAAACTCCATTTTTACACCTCTTCAATCAATCCCACATTACAATTCAATCCCCCTTTTAACACAAAACCCCCATAAAAGAAGATTTCTCACTTCATCTACTAAATTTGCAGTAAAATTACCTAACCCATGTAGTTCAATCCTCTTTTTAAGGAGAAATTCAACTGGGGTTTGTTTCTCCAATAGAAATGTAGCTTCCCAATTGTTTAATTCAAGTAGTTGTGATAGAAATGAGGTAAAAGATGGGATTTTTAGCTGTATTTCAAAGTCAATTGTGTTTACATTGTTTTGGGTTGTAATTGGGATGTGCCCAATTAAGGGGTTCCAACCTCATGCTGTTGCATTGCCTGTGATAAGTGATTTATTGTGGAGAAATAAGGGTAAAATTGTGAAAGAAGAACCCACATTAGTGTCATGGAAAGAACATGAGTATTCTGGGTATACTAAGCAGCTGTTAGAGAGTGTTTCAGGGTTGTTGAAGGTGATGAGGGAAGTTAAGGAAGGGAAGAGCGGTGTAAATGAATTAGAGGATGTTTTAGAGGGGGTTAAATGGAAGAAAAAGGAGCTAGAAGATGAGATATTGAGAGGGCTTTTCGCCGAATTGAAGGAGCTTAAGAAGGAAAGGATAAACTTGGTTGATAGAAGGGACTATGTGATGATTGATGTCTTAAATGCGAAACGAGAGCAGGATAAGTTGTTGATGAGGTTGAGAAACGCTGGGGGTGGCGGCGGTGATGCAAACGAGGGGGTTAGAGAGAGGATTGATAGGTTAGTGGAGAAGTTGGATAGGGGTGAGAAAGTCTACAATGAGCTGCAGGATAAGATTGAGGAGATTGATGATCGTAAGGCGAGGAGGGAGGCAATGGTGTTGAGTATTGGTGTGAGAGAGCTTATGTTTATTGAAAGAGAGTGTGAGCTCTTGGTTCAGAAGTTTATTTCAGAGATTAAGTATAATGCAAGGTATTGTGGTTATTCTTGCTGTTTTTGTTCCTTTCTATTGCTTTGTATCCTCTTCCAGTCTCCAGCATTTATATGTTTTACTAGTCTTTTGCAAGTCAAGCACGGTAATCTCCGGGTTCATTCATATCTATGCTGTATGCCTGTATGTAGTGAAAGATTAATACTATGAGATATGGAGCTAAATTGGTTACATGTACTTCATAGTTGTGGCTGTGCAAATTGATAAGCTAAGGACTTCTTGTGACTAATTTGACTTTGATTTTTTTTTTTTTTCATATGCAAATATCATAATGTCAGTTTGCATAAGCTCTTGATAACGTTCAATGGATGTATGCGAAGTATTGGTTATGTTTTATATGATTGACGGCAATAAAGAATTTTCAAAGCTGTCTTTGTTAACATTTTGTTTTTGATTAGTAGTTGGGAGTTGGGACTGAAAACAGGACATCATTTTTTTGACGATGAAGTGCTTTACCGCTTTTCTYTAATCTGTGTTATTTTTGGTTGTTGTTGAAATGTAAATATTTTTATCCTCTAAATCGACTTGGAGTCACTAACTTGCCTAAATKGGAATCAAATAAAACTTGTGCTTTGCTTATAGCACATCCCCTGGGTATCACCCATCAGTTTTCATTGCTGTAGACTGCTTGTACTCTGATAGTCTGATGTGTAAATTGCTTCCTGTACTTGATTTTATTTTGCTCCTCCACTAGTTTCACTCTAGAGTGCGACATAGTTTTAGCAACCACGGTATATTTTATGCTGTCATGGCTGTGTTTGTGTCATTGCAGTATACCAGAAACTACTTCTGTAGCATATTCTAGAAGTGACATACAAAAAGACTTGGAAGCTGCTCAGAGAGAACACTTAAAGCAGATGATATTGCCTGGGGTGGTGGAATTTGATGATGCTCTTGGGCCCCTTTTTGATGGAGATCAACTGAATTTTGCATTACGTGTAAAACAAGCCCTTAAAGAATCAAGAGATCTGCAAAGAGAACTGGAAGCTAGTATCCGAAAAATTATGAAGAAACATGGACAGGAAAGGCGTATTATTGTGAACTCACCAGAGGGTGATATTGTGAAAGGCTTTCCAGAAGCTGAATTGAAATGGATGTTTGGCAATAAAGAGGTCGTGGTCCCAAAGGCTGTAAGCATCCACTTATATCATGGATGGAAGAAATGGCGTGAAGATGCAAAAGCAAAGTTAAAGAAAAGTATATTGGAGAATGTTGATCTCGGTAAACAATATGTGTCTAAAAGACAGGTAATTTCGTGCAGATCCTCAACCATATACGTTATGAAGTGTGCACGTTTGCGCACGCGCGCGCTCACACACACACACACACACACACACAAGCCTTGTTAAATGTTTGACATACACATACTTAAGGGATAATGTATTCTCTTTAGCAAAAAAAAAAAAAAAATAAAAAAAAAAATAAATGATGTTTATGAGTTTGATAAGCATTGAGAGAAAAAAAATTCTTAATTAGATCTTAATTTTTTAAAGGTTGATCTTGTGGAGAATATTACAAGTCTTGAATTCAGTGGTGAAAATGAATGCACCACAATTATGATGATCAAATGAACTGGAGCCTTTTTTTGGCTCTTTTTTTGTTGTCTTTGGCTGGAAGTTTTCCCAGGAAACTCTCATTGTCTAGCTCATTTTAAGGACAAGTAATTAACCTAGTTTATAAGTGGAGCCTTTAGGTGTTTTGGGGGGTTTGTATTTCAGTAAGGTTTCTTGTTTCCCTTGTTCCACAAAGAAGTCTTCATTWAAAATAATAATAAAAGGTTGATAGTTTGAAGATGCACATTGAGAAAAATCTAACTAGACCCACCTACCTTTCTTTTTAGTATTTAGAATTAGAAAGTATAATAAAACTTCTCAAAGTTTTAGTTTAGAAATAAAGAAAATTGAGAAGTCCTTTATGATGCAATGGGAATAGTGGAATACAATGTAGGTACTGCAAATTGGTCACCTGAGGATTTTTGTTGAGAAGTTTATTTTGTACTTGTTCACTGTAGTTTCACTCTAATAAATTTTCAACTTATCAAAACTCAAAAGACCATTGAGTTTAGACTAGTGTTCTAATAATTGGTTCATGTTCCCCTTCCTGACAAGGTCGTAGTGTATAGTGTTGGTTTTTATGTGCTTTCTTTACTTTTATTTCCATTCAAATTCATGATACTGCATTACTGCTAGATTTTGAACTTGATGCCCTTTCTTTACCCTTCACTTCTATGGTTTACCCTTCACTTCTATGATTCAAAATGAAGTAAGCTAATTGCGTCAATGGATTTTACCACTATAAGATATCATTTATACTTTGTAACTCTGAGAATGGTAGTCTGCTGAAACTTTTTCTTACTTATCTTTCTCAGGAACGTATCATATTGGATCGTGATAGAGTGGTCTCAAAGACATATTACAATGAGGAGAAAAGTAGATGGGAAATTGACCCCATTGCCGTTCCAAGTGCTGTCTCCAAGAACCTAGTGGAGTATGCTCGAATAAGGCATGATTGGGGTGCAATGTACATTGGATTAAAGGGGGAGGATAAGGAATTTTATGTTAACTTACAGGTCATACTTTATCAACTACAATAGACCTTACATGTGTGAGTGTTAGTAATTTTTGGTGTTCTGAAAAAAAATCTCATTGCAGGAATATGATCTTCTTTTTGAAGATTTTGGAGGTTTTGATGAATTGTATCTTAAAATGATCGCGTCTGGTGTTCCAACTGCTGTACATCTTATGTGGATCCCACTATCAGAGCTAAATATTTCTCAGCAAATTCTTTTGGTTGCAAGAGCTTTGCATAGATTTTTTGATAGCATATGGTTCAACAAATATGTCAAGATTGGAAGAGAGTTCATGTGGGAGGAAATTAAAAACATTACTGATGATGTAATGACGGTTTTTGTGTTTCCGCTCGTGGAATTTCTAATACCTTATCCGGTACTTGTACTRGTCATTTTTTGTAATCCAGGGAAATTACCATATGCTATTTGATAGTCATTTCTGATTGCTTCCCTTTTTGTAGGTGAGAACAAGGCTTGGAATGGCCTGGCCTGAGTATATAGATCAGACTGTTGGCTCAACTTGGTACTTGGAATGGCAATCTGCTGCTGAGACTAGTTTCAGATCAAGGTTTTATGGTAGTTTCCGATGGTATCTTCTGTTTGCCATCAAAAGTGCTGCGTATATCTTTGTACTGTATCATACGTTCCAATTTACGAGGAAGAAGGTCCCTAGAATACTTGGTTATGGGCCATATCGCCGAGATCCAACTATTCGGAAGGTTAAGAGATTGGTAAGTGTTCAACGTCATCTTTGCTATGATGTATCCTTCTTGTTACGGCTATTGCAACTAGCACTCGATGTACAACTTATTAGGTGAATTCATTGATACCCATTTGACCTATTATTTGTTTTTGAAAGGATGCTATCATGTGCTATCATCCTTAGGTGAATTTTTGGATCATTTTGCTTTTAATGTAGATTTTTTAAAATTCTGGGAGCAGTTGATTCAGTCTTATATGCTCATACAATTGTAAGGAGAATTACCTCTCTCTTCTTGAATAGAGAAAAGAGCATATTGGTTGGAATACATATAAGATCTGCAAGAGAAGCAAAACTATTTTGTTTCTTGCATAGAAATTAAACATTCTGTACAATTAAGCTAGTTGCCCAGACCCTAAAACACTTGTTTTTTTTTGCTAATTTATCTTTTTCAGTTATATGATGAGCTACTACATAATATCCTCTCTTTCTCTCATTCTTTTCCTTGTGTGTTTATTGCAGCAATGGTACACAAGGTTTAAGAGGCGAAGAATAATGAGGAAAAGGAGAGCTGGGGTAGATCCGGTTAAATCAGTGTTTGATAATATGAAGGTAAATGTTGTCTGCTGGGGMTTTTTTTTTCCAAGCTGCATTTTGTTGAATACTAATGCRTTTTTGTTCTTTCAGAGAGTGAAAAATCCACCAATACCTTTGAAAGATTTTGCAAGTGTAGATTCTATAAGAGAGGAGATTAATGAAGTTGTGGCATTTTTACGAAATCCAAGTGCATTCAAGAAGCTGGGAGCTCGTGCACCTCGGGTATGTTCGTCTCTAAGAATTTTCTGGCTTCTCTTTCAGCATTGTTTAATTAACTGACATCACTTAGTTTTAGTAATTATTTCATTCAGATCTCTGCTCAGTTTTGTGAACCAATGCTGAAATTAAGTTGAAGAGTGTCTGAATAAATTGTGTTCCAGTCCTTGCCCCTGGCTTATTTTTAAAGAGTATCTGAATCAAGAATTGATATTTTTTGTATACCACATCTTTTCAAAAAAAAACAAAATAGTGAGAATAAAGTGTTGATCAAGTCACTAACTACATAAAGTATGCATCAAAAGTATCAAATGCATGTTTTCTGGGAGGGGTGCATCTTGAGAATCACATCATCTGCATAGATGGCAACACAATTAATCTACAACAGTAGGCGAAATCAATTCTTTCGTAAATGGAGACCAAGTGAACAACAATATTGAGGACTTCAGAATACATTAATTGAGTCTTTTGTCTCTTAAAATTTTCAATGTTATTTGTAGCATTCATCTTTTTCTTTASGYAAGCTATTCTGCTATCGAACTTATCTCCTGTAACTTGCAGGGTGTTCTTATTGTTGGCGAGAGTGGGACTGGAAAAACCTCTCTTGCACTGGCTATTGCTGCAGAAGCCAAGGTGCCTCTTGTTGAAGTCAAAGCACAGCAATTGGAAGCTAATCTTTGGGTTGGTCAAGGTGCATCTAATGTCAGAGAATTATTTCAGACAGCAAGAGACCTGGTAAATCTCTGTAAACAAAAGTTCCCCCCCTTTCTATCTCAAGTTAACTGTTTAAGTAATGGGAATAATAGCTCAAGACGCTCTTTCCTTTTCTTTTTCTTTTTTTTTTTGGTTGTGTAGTAAGGCCCTGTTTCTTTGGACTTATTTCTATGGTGCATAAGTTAAGTTAAGTTAAGTTCAGTTACCTAACCTAATATTCTTCTCTCATAAAATATTCATTTAAGTTAAGTTCAATTCAGTTAAGTTCAGTTCACCTCAGCTCCAATTAAGTCCAAAGAAACAGAGCCTAAATATTGTACTAGAAGAGGAATATTTTATTCTCTGTTTATTAGACCCTACCATAACCTAATGCCCTTAGGAAGGGTTGGAATTAAATGTGTGCAGCTTCTGCTGTACAATTGTAGTGAGGCTTATTAAGACTTGTCAGTACAACTGTATAGACTATAGAGTATGTTTCTTCTGATTGTTGGTGTGAAGGATAACAGGCAACTAACAAGTCTTTTYTATCACGTAAATAGAAGTTAATTATACTTTACCAAGACATGCTTCTGATTTTTGAGCATTGTAATTTAAAGCTGAGAAGTAACTCATTAGTCATTAGAGGCTCATTCAACTTTCAATCAACTTCTATCCACAAATATTAAAAAGCGGAACATAAGAAAGTCTCATAGGCATTGGGCCRGAACATTTTACGTTAACAGAGAGTGAATGATTTAGCAATAGTTGCTTTTTCTTTGTGGTTCCAATCATTCTCTCCTCCCAGGTTACGCAATAATTGCTAATGCAAGAAATRATCTTGTGTATCAGTATATATCAGCTACCATTTCTGGAAGTAACATGGCTCACCATAGAACTTCTTTGTAACCTAGGGTAGCTTTGATTGGTATAATATGATTCTTTGATTTCTTTCCAATGAAATATTTTGAGGCCTTCCTTCTGCTTGTAATTCTCATGGGAAGCTGAAGATGAAGAGTGATTTCTTAAGCGTATTAAGTGAAGGTGATCTCTGTGAATGATATGTCTTTCCTCTCCACAAWTTTTATTCATACCCTTTAAAATAAATGTATCCTTCTGTGAATCATTTTTTTCTAACTACTTGTTTATTAACTCCCAGAGTCAGGAATGCCTTTTTGTACTGACTTAATTATGTGATGCAATCCTTAGGCTCCCGTGATTATTTTTGTGGAGGACTTTGACCTGTTTGCTGGTGTCCGTGGCAACTTCGTCCATACAAAAAAACAGGATCATGAAGCTTTTATCAATCAAATGCTCGTGGAGCTTGATGGGTAGGCCTAACTTTCTTAAGATTCTTGATGTGTTTTAATGTTTGTTTATTACATCTACTCACTCATAGGAGCTACTTGAGATATTTTTTAAACCCAATGATTTGTGTAGGTTTGAGAATCAAGATGGTGTGGTTTTGATGGCTACTACCAGAAATCTGATGAAAGTTGATCAAGCTTTATGCCGTCCTGGTCGTATGGATAGGATATTTTCTCTTCAGTCTCCAACTCAAGCAGAAAGAGAGAAGATATTGCGCATTGCAGCTAATGGGACTATGGACCCTGAGCTTGTTGATTTTGTGGATTGGAAAAAGGTGATTTGGAACACTGTTAAATATGTTTAACACTTTGATGAACCCTGGTTTCTTTGATTGCTATCTTATTAACCTTTTCTCTAGCTGGAACTCTAAAAATTTGTTTAGTTACTTATCAATATATCATGCTTTTATTCTCTGGAAAACAGTTAAGAATAAAAAGTCGCTTGAACTCTATTACTCTTGTACCCAACCCTTAAGGTGGAAAAATCCATAGAAAGGTTTTAATCTCTATTACTTGGACTCTCTGAACCTCAAGTACCGTGCTAGATCCTCTATACCCAAGATTGGGTGTAGGCAGATGGACATAACATCTTGGGGCAGATTCACGGAATATTCTTTACCAAATACATCTGAGTCGCACACTTAGACACTTGTGTTCAACATGAGTATTCAAGTCCTAGTGCATCTATTATTTTAGGGCTATAAATGTTCTAGCCTCAATCTTGCTTGTTATTCCATGTTATGATTCTTACGTTGATTCTGGAATTGTTAATCTCTTTGTGTGAGATTCTGACTGCCCTGTCTTCAGGTGGCCGAGAAGACAGCTTCCCTTCGCCCCTTTGAGCTGAAACTTGTCCCCATGGCTTTGGAAGGTGGTGCTTTCAGAAACAAGTTTCTTGACACAGATGAGCTGATAAGCTACTGTGGCTGGTTTGCAGTAAGTGACAAACATTGATTGCTGCTTCACTTTGTTAGATGTGGCTGTCTAAGTAGTTTGAAAATCTGAATGATTCTGGATATGTGCCATTGACCTCTAGATGATTTGAACCTATATAGATGAACGGCATGAACCTTGAGGCATTGAATTTTGATCCTGATTTGGTAGCTGACTAGCCGTGGATTGAAATTATTCTTCATTTTGCAATTGCTATTCTAAAAGACATATTGCTGTCAGAACAGAATGCTTAGTAATTAGTATCTCAATGTCTAAAGAACACACATTCACACAAATACACAAACACAAACTATAATGATGACTGGAGTGAAGGACTATTCATGGTAAATGGAATCAGTTCTTAATAATTGTAGTTATAATAGAAAGTAGCAACAGATATACAGTTTAAAATGAGAGAGGAGGAAGTGGCACTATGCAATGTGCAATGTGCATAAACAATATTTTAGGGTAACGGGTAACGGGTAATGATAGGGGAGAGTCCTTTGCTTACTACCATAATTTAGAAAGGTTATAAATTACCCAACTTTGTATAAAGGGTCAAGTTGTCAGCTATTGTTTATTGCATGATTTGTGTAAATGAAGTGATCAGATGACACTGTCTCACTGGGTGTAATTTCTAACCTGGAGTCTCAGCCACAGGTCTACTTCATAACTTATCTCAATGAACACCATATGCCTTTTACATGTAGACATTCAGTGCTGCGATACCAAACTGGCTGAGGAAAACAAAAGTGGCGAGAAAGATAAGCAGTGTGGTTGTGGACCATCTGGGACTGACATTGAGAAGAGAAGATCTGCAAAATGTTGTTGATCAGATGGAACCATATGGTGAGATCAGCAATGGAATTGAACTTTATACTCCTCCACTTGATGTAAGTATTATTCTGTTATTTATAATTTAAAAGTTTGTCCTATTATGTACTTCTAAGATGTTTTTGTAGTTCACCAAACTATCTTATGACTTTTAACTACTTAAATATTCTCCTTAGTTTACTGAATTATTATTGCTTTTTGATCCTGTCTATGCAGTATGATATTTAGTACTCTGAATTCTAAATCAATCTGATAAGCCTTTCAAATGTTTGTTGGACAGTGGACTAACGAGACCAAGTATCCACATGCTGTATGGGCTGCCGGTCGTGGTCTCATTGCTCTTCTTATGCCAAACTTTGATGTTGTGGACACTATATGGCTTGAGCCCCTTGCCTGGGAGGTGAGATACCTTTATCCATCCTGTCATTTGCTGATTTGATTCTCACATATAATATGGATAACCTTGTGGGATTGCAACCTGTGGAATTATACTTCCAAAATAGTGTTTTTTGCAACAACTCAACAAGGATGCATTTGGCCCTGTAATTAAAACAAAATTGAGTTGCTGATTCTCTCAGTGGAAACAACTACTTCTGTAGGCTATCTGCTGGGATGAAGCTGATCTGTTATACAAAAAAAGGTCTCTGCTTTCGAAATGACATTTTGGTCTGTTAAAGATTAGACTGCAATATTACTGCATGCATGTGAACACACCTAAGATTTTGTCCTATATCAGTTTTAAATGTTTATGTTGAACAGTTCAAGTGGAGCAGCTCTCTGCCAATTTCTACAGATTTATGACAATTTGAATGTGAAATGTTCGTAGAAGTGATTCTACACCCTTGTTCTCTTTAAGCTACCATTGTACTACCTTTTTCTTGTTTTTTCTCTCACTCGGTTTCTTCATGTACTACAAAGTATATTTTGAGTTGTAATACCTACTTGGAGTAATTACGAAAGAGGGAATGTTGGGTGGTCTAAGTAAGGTAATAATGATAGTCAGCAATTCTTTTTCCTTTCATGCCCAGGCTTGGGAAGCAGCACTTTATAATGTGGTTAGATTAGCTGCTGGGTCCATCTTTTAGGTTTTGTTCACTTTTATGACCAACCTTTCTTTTGCATTTCATAATATAAATGATAACTTATTCACATTGGGCCTGCCAACATGGTCCAACTTATTGTGTGTGTGTTTTTTTGTTTTTGTTTTTGTGCAGGGAATTGGATGTACCAAGATCACTCGAGCTAATAATGAAAACCCACTATATGAAAATGTAGAAACTATATCATATATGGAAAAAAGTCTTGTGTTTTGCTTCGGATCACATGTTGCCTCGCAGTTGCTACTTCCTTTTGGGGAAGAAAATCTGCTTTCTAATTCAGAACTGGAGCAAGCACAGGAGGTGGGTATAATATTTGAATTTCACATGTTAGACTTCTGTTTAACTTCTTGAAGTTAACAATAGTAATGCAGATTTGCTTCTTCTGTTTAGAAGATGGATAATAGTCTGACACTGACTGTGATTTACATGACTAGTTGACTACATTTGATTGAACAATGACGCTAACTGTGAACTTGGTTATTTTTCGCTACTTACTGCAGATAGCTACTAGAATGGTGATCCAATACGGATGGGGGCCTGACGACAGTCCTTCAGTTTACTACTATGAATTAGGGGTATTGTTCTAATCCTTAGTCTTTTGAAGTTTTGATCCTTTATGCATGCAAATATGGGTAAATAGGATATTTAGAAGTTTGACCAAATCTTGTATGACCATCAAATGTCAAAAAGGCGAAACTAGGTGCGAAATTGTAGAGGACCTTTATTTGGGGGACGAAATTTCTCCTTTTTGCTTTTTTCCTCCTCATGTTTGTTTACTGCCTCTGTTTCAAAAATGAATCCCGTTTATTCTTTTGCCGTCAAAGTTTGATTTCTTTGGCTGTCAATTTGCTAAGGATTACTCCCTTTGCCACTCAATATTTTTCACTCTTTACTATTTTGCAGGATTTTAGATAATAAGTAGTTTGGTCATAAGTTACATATACTTTTTGAAAATTAAATTAGATGTATGAGGAGTTTGGGGTGTTTTATTGAAAAAGTTGATGTGATTAAAGGTAATTGGCTATGTTTAACACTTTTACATAAACTAGATTTTACCCGTGCATTTTGCACGATATCATTAAAATATTACAACTTTTAAAATTTGCAATACATATTATCCGACAATAATMAATTTAAAAAATTCTTTATTTTAAACAATAAATTAACTAAATCATGTTAGTTGGCTTTCGAGGATCCGACACAAAAGGGATTGTTATCTAGCCATGGGAAAAAGTAGGACTGTGAAACTCTTGCAGCGTATAAAGATGCTAAAAGCAAAGCAAATATAGTGGTGCGACAAGCTAAAGAAAAGGCTTACCAAGAAGTTTATGAGAGGTTAGACTTCAAAGAAGGAGATTTATAAGAGGTTAGACTTCAAAGAAGGAGATTTATAAGACGYCGAAGAGAAGACAAGAGACGAGGAAGGCTATTGGTATGGTCAAGTGTATCAATGACAAGAACCACAAGGTATTGGTTCAAGATGAGGACATCAAAGAAAGGTGCGATCGAAGCATCCCTTTAAAGTTGAAGGGAAAATTCTATAGGACGGCTATTAGACCACTACTGCTCTGGATGTTGGGTCTCCAAGAAAGAGCATATTCAAAAAGTAGGGGTCAGTGAGATGCGTATGTTGAGTTAGATGTGTGGGAATACTCTGAGGGATAGAATCAAAAATGAAGTTATCTGTGGAAAAGTTGGTGTTGCAGATATTGCCAACAAGATGAGGGAAAACCGTTTGCGTTGGTTTGGACATGTAAGACGGAGACCTCAATATGCACTGCTGCGAAAAGTGGAAAACTGAMATCAGAGTGATTTTAAACGAGGTAGAGGTAGAGGGAGACCGAGAATGACTTGGTGGGAAGGAGTTAAAAGGGATCTGAAACCTATGTTACATTGACACGGGTATGAGTATCTGGTATTGGTACGGATCCGAGTATCCGATACATCATTCTGAAAATTTTAGGACACGAGGACATCGTCTTATCTTTGGACTCGGGTATGGATACGTCATTTATTTTTTTTATAAAAAAATATTTATCTATAAAAGTCGTACAAAAAATCAATGTTTTGCATAAAACATCTTGTGAAACTTGGTTGGGAAGCCAAACTGCTTATATAATACGGAGTAAAAGAAAGGGAATTTTGCAAAAGAAAACCTTTTAAAACCAAAATTTTGCGAAATAGCACCTTTTAAAACGCTTATTGCAAGATAAAACCCAAAACAAAAAAAAAAAACCCTTTGACTTCCTATTTGCACCTCAATTTTACTATTTTCACGATTACTTACCAATTTCCCTTTTTTCCTTTACCAATCCCCCAATTCGTATTTCCCATATTCATATTTCAATCTCTAATTTGCCTCCTCCTCACCACCACTAAACTAACACCTAGCTAATTCACAACCGCACCTCCCTAACACCCACCACCCTAACAGGCTAACACCCACCACCCAAAACCACCTTATCAAAAACCCTAAATCAGTCAATCCCCCCAAAAATCCCCAATATCTAAAATCCCTAAATCCATGCAACAACTTTAAATTATGAGAACAAGGCTCTACACATATACTTTTTATGTTCTGCAATTTTACCCTTCATGTTCTACTACTATAGTTTTAATGTTCTATAATTTCAGTCTTTATGTTCTACAATTTTAGTCCCATGTTCTATATTTTTACTTTCATGTTCTACAATTTTAATCATCATGTTCTACCAATTTAGTTTTCGTGTTTTGCAAAATAACCGCTCGACCCCACACTAGCCCAAAGGCAACCCACACCCTTCCATTGAACCAAACCACCACTGTTGAACCCACCTGCCACCACCACTACCCTAGCCCAGCCACTCATACCCACACCCTCACCCCTACGCGACCAACTCCCACGCACCCACCGACACCAACCACGCACTGCACAACCTGCCCTTACCCGCCTCACTCGCACTACTCACCATCACTCGCTCCTCACACGCACCCTTACCCTCACCAACGAACCACCACCACCCGCAGCCTCCGCCTACACACCACCAACGCAATCCCCAAAATCAAACCCCCTAATCAAAACCCTAACCCTAACTTGAACAATCAAAACGTGGTGCGGCTTGGTTGGCCTGATACGAAGGGCGATCCATGTGCACTGGGTGGTGCGACGTTGAGGGTCGTGGTTTGCCTTGATTCGGTGGTGCGGGCAGGTTGTTCGCGATTTGGTGGTGCGATGGTGGTTTCGTTCGATGGGCAAGCGTCGGGTCTTGTGGGTGAGGCCGATCTCGGGGTTCTGGTGCGATGGGTAGTTGCGTCGTGGTGGTGTGGTGTGGCGATGAGATGACATGGCACACTGATAAGGATGAGGGAGGAGAGAGAAAGGATAAGGGATAAAACTAAATTAATATTGAATGGTTGAGATTAATTTGAATTGATTTGAAGGGCTTAGATTAAAGTTCTCACAGTAAGGATGGTTCTCATATGAACCTAACACACTCTCTCTTTCTCTCTCACAATAAGGGCGYCAAATGGATCGTGTCGGGTTTGTGTTCTTCGTGCCGGAAAAATCCCAACCCTAACCCGACTTGATTTTTTTGGGGTCAGGTTTTTTAGAACCTGACCTGAATTTTTTATGGGTTGACCTGGCAAAAATCAGGTATGGTGAACCTCGATTATTACCTGATTTTTAAGGTCAACCCGAAAACAACTATTGTAACCTGAATTTTTTAAGCTACCATTTGACCATTTGTAACACTTAGTAATACAAATTACTTAAGTACATACCATAATAAATAATAAAGTACCACAAGTTTACAAACCACCATAGTCTTAATTTGTTAGGCTATTTCAAATCATCAAAATTTTTGGTTTTTATTTTTCGTGTCAAAATTTTTAACCTGAACCTAATCCATTTTTTTCGGATCGTGTTCGTGTCGATCCATTTTTGTTTTCGTTTCAGAAAATTCAGACCTAACCCACTTTTTCAGGTCGGGTTCGTGTCATGTCAGCTTCTGGTGCCCCTATATATATATTAAAACAATCTCTAGGATTGTTTAGAAATTTCCCAATTTTAAATGGTAGTAGTGGGGATGGAAATATACAGTAAGTTTTATTTTTAAAAAAATACTCCGTATTATTATTGTTTTTTTTTTTTATTTTAGATGTGGGAGAGGGGAAGTTAGATGTTACTGTGTAGTTGTTTTAAAATTGATATTGTTTTTGTTTATGGGAGTGATTGTTTTTAATTTTAATTTGAAATATTGTTTTAAGCGGGAATGAATGTGGGAAGAATATTTAGGCGGAAGTTCATGTGGTGCAACCGTGCGAGGTTTGGGGAATAGGAGAAATTCTAAAGCTAGTGTGGTAAGGGCATCCACAATAGTTCAAACCTCTAAGAGGTTGGTTTGAACTTTTGCAACATCAACTTCACACAAACCTCTCTCACTAACAATAGTTCAAACCTTTTAGGGTTTTGTTGGTGGGACCCAATATATTTCCATATTTCATACCCCTCCCAACTTTTACTTAACATTATTTCATTTTCCTTTTTATTTCATACCCTATACCCCACCTAAATTCCAACTTTCAAACCCCATCAATTATCCCCAACAATAAGGGATTTGAAAATCAAACCTTACAACTCACACACAAACCCCATGATAAACCTCTTATTGTTAGTGTCCTTACCTTTTACTAGTAGAAACTAGAAATATAGATGTATTAAATTATTGGTCATTCTTTTAATATAATAGGTGAGACAATGAGAGAGTGTGGAATCCTTACCTTTTACTAGTAGAAAGATGGATTAAATTATTGGTCATTCCTAACAAGGAAGGGTAAAAACAAATGTGACAGTTGAAAAAGGAAAGTGCAAAACCTAATATTCTCCAAATGGAGAACGCACATCTAGGTTGACTTATCCTTTGGTAGTTGAAATATATTGCATAGCAGTGTCTTTGATTCCCTCTTTTGCATATCTAGAGGTTTGAGGTGAAATTTGAAGTGTCAATGAAGATTTCATTGGGAGGGTGAGTTATTTGACACGAATAATTCAGATTAAGTCAATAGTCCAAATAACATGCTTGATAATAATTTCAAGTTGAGAATTTTATTTACACTTTCAGTATGATTGCAGGTGGCATGTTATTTGGATAATAATGATTGTTACTTGTATTAACCTCATTTAGCGTCAAGATGAAACTATAGCTTCCTCTGGGCTAGTGAAGAGTATTTCTATGTGGGTCATGGGGTGCTGGGTCCGACATAGTGATACTTGTCTCATTTGCCTCATTCATGTTAGCAGTCTTTTTAATATAATTTGGGATTTGTTTCTTTCGATTCTGTAGTGTTAAGTGTCTGTATTACCACTGTTTTCCATTACCATATAGTAATTCTTCCACTACCTCAAATCATAGGATGGTATATTAAGCATGGGAAACAACCATGAACAAGAGATTGCAGCTAGAGTTGAAAAGGTGTGTACACTGTTCTCTTTTCAAGCCCTTTGGTTATATAATCCATGATTCAGAGACTGTAATTTTTTTTTTTTTTTTTTCATGCTTTTGCAGATTTATTATTTAGCATATGATAAAGCTAAGGATATGCTTCAGAAAAATCGGCTGGTACTGGAAAAAATTGTTGATGAATTGCTCGAGTTTGAAATTTTGACAGGAAAGGTATGAATTGCTCATGTATATTTCCTTCCCTTTCCTTCAGCCCTGGTCATGCTCATGTTAAACTCTAACAAAGATATTTGAACAATCCCCTAATTAGACAAGAGAAAAAATAAATTAAAAGGATAATGTACTTGGCATTAGCACTGGAACTGCTCTTTGAATCAAGCTAAGTGGATGAGTGAGCTGACCACAACAGGCRGGGCCTTCAGGGCCTTAGGATACCATGCTCGCCTGCACAGTATTATTGAGTTTGGTTGACGGAGTTCTGTTCTCTAACCCTCTATTTCCCTTATAAGGATTTGGATCGAATCTTGGAAAGCAATGGTGGAATTCGCGAGAAAGAGCCATTCTCTGTGTCAAGAGAATATGATAAAGAGGTAATGTAATTAAACTGTGGGAAAATTTACCATGTGTGGCTTAATTTGTAAAACTGARAGGCAGGGTCTCTCTCTGTTACTGCAGTCCATATCTCTAAGGTATCTCGAAGAACAGGGCAGTGCACCTGAATCTGGGCTTCTAGGTGCTGCAACATAGACTGTCAATAGGCATTGCAGTTAACTACCTTTGGAGACTGCCAGAACCGTTTTCTTTCATTAGACAGTGATGCTCAAATGAGAATCAGAAATTTTTAGAAGTCTCAGCTTGTACAACATGTTCTCTGCTCATGATCAAAGATCTTTGTACATAGCATGAAATCAAGAAGCTGTTTTTTCTTTTTTTTATACCCCTTCTCATCATCAGTGTGTACAGAAATTAGCTCAAGCTGTTTGAGCTCCAGATTTTTGTTAGTAACATGGCCTTTTGTACTCGGAAAAAACTTTGATCATTAATGAAAGAGGTACGTTAATATTCTGTTACTTTTTTGTAAAGAAGCAAGAAAACTGAGCGGAGCTTGTGAAGAAGTTATGAGGAAGTTCCCACCTTGGTGATGTTTTGGGTGAATACAACCGATTCGGGCTTTGTTTTTTGCTGCTCTCTGAATATCTCTGATTACTCTTTTCTGATCCAGATTTGTAATATTGAATTACTCTTAATGTACATAGAATTTAACCTTATAAAAGAATACAAAGTGCAGTCTAGTCATTTTTCATCTATTTCTGTACTAAATTTTTGAATCTAAATTAAAATGGGAACAGAAGTAAGAAAGTAGGAATCTACACAAGAAAAAAATAAAGTAAAAAAGAGAAGGAAGAATTACAAGCATGTACTGGCAAAAAAAAAGCATGTACTGGCAAAAAAAAACCAGCAAGCTCTCTACAGTAGGCCTGTAACCGGTGAGGTGCTAAAGACCGGTTTACTATCAATGTTAGGCTGATACCCGTTGTTGTTACAGATGCTCTTCCTCCTAGGCTTCGCTTCCTTGAGCATAGTTATGATGTCTCTCATGGAGGGTCGCTCTTTCGGCAGTTTTGCTGTGCAAAGAAGAGCGATCCTTAAAACGAGAAGCATCTCTTCCTGAACGTACTTGCATTGACCTGAAACTTCATCATCGAGTACTTCCTCTAATCCTCCATTCTTRCTAATTTTTTCTCTAACCCACTCAACTAAGTCTGTGGATTCTCCAAAAGATGGGTCTAATGGCTTTCTCCCGGTGACTAGCTCCAAGAGCACAACTCCGTAGCTGTAGATGTCGCTCTTCTCATCGACCTTCAAGCTGTATCCGTATTCTGTGACAGGAGATCGATTACAGACTTAGTTTTCATCTCAAGATAATGTGCTAGTTTATCAGGAAATTTAAGTTCATAGCATGAAGATATAGAACCAAATAAAGGAATTAAGTTAAGTTCAAAACGAAGTGAGATGAGTTCTATATGTTTTACAGGAGAAAAAAAAAGAAAGATGTCAATACTTACCAGGCGCTATGTATCCATAAGATCCCGCGATCATGGAAACTGTCTCGCTCTTGTTAAGCATCATCTTTGCAAGTCCAAAATCAGCAATCCGAGCATCGAAGTTTTCATCGAGCAGAATGTTGTTTGACTTGACATCGCGATGAATCACCAAAGGATGACAGTCATGGTGAAGATAAGCTAGGCCTTGAGCTACCCCTAATGCTATATTATATCGCGACACCCAGTCCACCAGCATGTGGTTCTTCCCACCTTGTTTACCACCATGCAATGCTGTTCCCAAATTCCCATTAGGCATATACTCATAAATCATCATCACATCATTTTCATTATGCAAGTATCCTACCAATTTCACTATATTTCTGTGCCTCAACCTTCCTAGAAGTTCGACCTCAGCTAACAAGCTCTCCCCTGCTTCAGCATCCCCTGCTGATTTCCACAGCTTCTTCACGGCTATAACCGAGTGTGGCCGTTGGATCTCAGCCTTGTAAACAATCCCGGTCCCACCCATACCGATCACATTTGATTCCTTCAGGCATGCTAAAATTTCAGGTGAGGTGAAATTCAGCCTTTGGAATGCTACAAGTCTCCAAGGCCATTCTTTGTTGTTCCTAGTGAACCATTCTTCTACTCTATTACTATACAAATACCATCTTCTGTGCACCATCCTTCCAACAAAAAAGGCTAGCCCGATTCCTAAAATGACCGAGATTCCAACCACAAACCCGACAAGTATGTGATTAATGTGCTTATTCCTTGGCCGAGTTGAATATTTTCCATTGACCCCAGAACACGGTGGAAGTATGCCTCCACAAAGTCCTTCATTGCCTCTGAGTTCATTCGGGTTAATAGTAGCAAACATGCCATTTGTAGGCACAGGACCTTCAAGCTTGTTGTATGACAAATTAAGCATTTCCAAAGCAGGAGAGGATCCAAAGTTTTCGGGTATTAGACCCGTTAAAGAGTTGTTTGAAAGATCAAGTTTCGATAAAGTGGGCATTCCTGCTATAGAATGAGGAATTTCACCAGAGAGCTGGTTTTCCTTGAGAATCAAGATGACTAGTTTTACGCATGAAGCAAGACTCTTTGGGATCTCACCAGTAATATTGTTGCTAGAAAGATCAAGGAAAGTGAGAGAAGGGCAACCTTGCAACTGGTTAGGAATATGCCCTTTTAAGTTGCTGTTAGAAGCTATGAAATTCTGTAGTTTTGCAATGGAAAGAATCCCAGAAGGGAGAGATGAACCCAGGTTGTTGTACGACACATCGATGAAGGAYAGCGACAACGAGAGGGAAAGATCATCCGGGATTGTTCCGGTTAGATTGTTGTGTCCTAATTCTAATCTCTCAAGTTTAGGCAAGGCACCTAAACCTGCAGGAATACTACCWGACAGCAGGTTGTTCTGAATTCTAACTCTGACTAAAGATTCACATTTTGACAAGCTTAATGGAATAGGACCAGAGAAAGAATTGTTAAAGAGTATAAGTTTTGTGAGATTCACAGAATTACAAAGACTAGTTGGAATTTCACCTGACAAAGAGTTTGATGAAACATCAAGCCATTGCAAAGGAGAGTTCTTGCCTAAATTAACAGGTAYATGACCTGTCAGAGAATTCTTCCACATTGCAAGTACCTGTAAGTTGGTTAGCTCTCCGATTTCACTTGGTATTTTACCTGTCAGCTCATTGCACATCAAATTCAGGAGCTGCAGATTCTTCAGATTCCCCAAACTTTTCGGAATTTCACCGGAGATTCGATTATCAGAGAGGTCTAAGTACAGCAACGACGAAATATTTCCGAGCTCCCATGGAATTCTGCCCCCAAACTCGTTCTGATACAGATAAACTGTGTCAAGCTTCTGTAACTTGCCGAGTTGTGCAGGTATCTGCCCACTTAAGCTTCCAACAGCTAAGTCTAAGTACTGAAGGTTACTCAAGTTTCCYAATTCTGATGGTATAGACCCATTGAACTCATTATAACCAAGGATCATAGTCTCCAATGAAGACAGTGAACCAAGTTCAGGAGGAAGTTCTCCTGTAAGATTATTTCCTGACAGGCCTAAAAACTTCAGTTTCTGAAGTCCCTGGAAGGTAGTAGGGATCGAACCCTCGAAGAAACTCCCTCGAAAATCGAGCACCTCGAGGGAGTTGCATAGGCCAAGATCCTCAGGGATGGCACCCACAAAGTTGTTGCTTGATGCATTCAGGCTGATCAACCCTTTGGCTGCACCAAAACCAYTAGGAAAACTTCCAATGAAGTCATTCTGGCTAAGATCAAGGCTCACTAATGAGGTGAGATTAGAGAGTGATTTAGGCAATGATGACTCAAATGCATTGCAACAAAGATTAAGAGTTGTTAAACTCTTAAGGTTTTGTATGGTTTCTGGGATCTTCCCACTTATGTTCATGTTGGAAAGATCAAGTTTTTCCACAAAACCTTGGGAGTTGCACCAAACACCCTTCCACTGACAATGTGAAAGAGGATCATCTTTGGTGTTGTTGCTCCAATCTTTGAGCTGATTTAAGGGATCATTGAGTGAGTTTTTGAGTGGAAAACAATGCTGATATCTCATCATTGGTGTTGCTGTAATGGCTAAAACAGGAGAAACACCAAACAACAGCAACACAACAACAACAACAAAAAGATCAAAACTTTGTTTTGCATTTGCATTTTGAGTGAACTTCAATTGCTGACTCAATCAAACTCTTATCTTCCTTTCTTCTTGCTTGTTATGAAGACATATTTCTGGGGTATTTTTCTTTTTTTTTCCTTTTTTTTTATGAGAGTGTTTAATTTTTGGAGGTGTGATCAGAATTCAGAGATGGAAGAAATGGCAGCTTCTATTCTATATGAAAGAGAGATCACCAGAAATAATTAATGATTATTAATAATGAAAAGTGAGATTAAATGATTGATTAGTGAGTGCATTAATTAGTGTGATGATTTGATTTAAACTAAGATGGGAATTCGTGAGTTCTTGGGAATCTAAACAGCTAAAATATGTTGTGTTGTAAAAGTTTTGAGATTAAGTGAATTACATCCGAACATTAAAACATGGAGAGATGTGTTTTGAGGTATTTACTGACATGCTTCTGGTTGCATGATTAGGATCATGGTCAACTCTAATTGCTTTCTTAATTATTATTTTATATTAGCCTAATTACCTTTTAGTCTTTTGCCTAATTTATCTACTTGTATATCGATCTTGCTAATGGTCGTCCTAGCACTAAATATATTTCGTAAAATGGTATTAATCTAGGAATGCATGCTAAATGTGCGCGTCATTCAATCGGTGTAAGTAATGTATAGATTCATTCAATATTTTCATTTTCAATTACCTTATTATTCTAACGTTTTGAACACTCGTTAACTTTTGTGATTCCTATATTATACGGACCTAATTTACTTTTGTAAGTAATATTTTCTTAGAAAATAATTATTAAATCTCTAATCTTTCATCAGCTTAAAAGCTGTAATTTTTGTACTACTTGATATTGCAGATAATAAGAACTTTCTTCTTTGATAGCTCTAATAGCTACTTAATGATAAGTCTATCATTATTAATCCAAAACATACACATGTTTAGAGTTTGTTGTCAGACTTGAGATAGTAATATATAGTGTGATGATTATTTTCTTACAAAATATAAGGTTTAAAACACTTCAAGTTGTAAAAAAAATTCAAATATAAAATCACCATGTTTTACATTATTAAAGATCACTCATAAAACTCATCTCTAAATTATCGTAAAATTAATTATTCTAATCTTTCTATAAACTTATATTTTTATTTTCAAAACACAGTTTATGACATATGCATTCTACTGTCAGTTTTATTCTGTATCTTTGACCTAACAAATGCACTAATAACATATTTTGTGTTTAATTTGTTTTTATCAGATTTGACATTTGTGATGCTACCCCAATTTTATTTTATTTTTTATTTTTTTAAGTTTTAAGAGAGTCACAAAAGGGCAACGATGTGAATTGATACTAGAATCTCCCTGAATTCGGATTACACACTTGAAATATCCCTCACTCGATCTCTACTATTCCAAATTTTAGCTATCATCACCTTAAGACGGCTTTAATAACCAACTAACGAAACTAAGTGGGTTGTTTCACTCTAATTCTTAATCAGCCATCGAAAATGATTGAAAAATCATGTAAGGAGTAGTTTTTAAATTCTTTGGTTGTCATCTAGGCATAAGTGACAGTCATATGTAAGGAATTCGATCTCAAATTTTAAATACCATCATTCGGTCGTCGTCGTCGTACCTAAGAGATTAAGAAGACTTTAATAACTAGCAAAACGTACTAGTCGAGATCCAGTCCATACAGTTTGTAAGCACAAATAAATGTCATCGAACGAAATAGGTAAATTCCTAATTAATCCACTGGATTTGCAAATTCAGTGACATTTTCTGCAATTTAGGTTAAGTAAAAGAATAAGATGATCTTTTTAGATAGACATTTGGGGTGACGTGGTTTAACCACCATCACATATTTCAGTAGATTTTCTTTCTTCATCAATCATCTGGATTGATTTGAGGCATGTTGAGTAGTGTTTGATGAAGATGTTACACAATTTGATAACCCCACAATATATAAGTTTGGTATGATGATGAGGATACATATCAACATATGCATCATATTGTCCATATTATTATTGCATGATACGTCGATACTCTCATGCATACGCCATAAAATATGGTCCTTTTGTTATATTTGGTTTGCAGAAATGTTTTAATATTTGTATTTATTCCAAAATATGTCGTTTGACTTATTAATTTTTCTCAAAGGAAAACTTGCATGCTAAATGAAGAATCTTTGTGTTTTTATCAAATTATTATCAGATCAGGTGGCAAATAAGGTGCTCGACATTTTCTTGAATTGATGACACACCTATTATATTTTATAGCCACCTTTGTTCTTTCTTTCTTTCTTTGTGATAAGAAGAAAATAAGCTGTTGTTTCAAGTTTTGGTTGGTTTTTTTTTCACATGAGCTACAATGACGGGTAATATTTATAATGGAAGAGGAGGAATATGAAGATTCGAACCCTTAACCTCAAAGATCAAGATGGAGTTGGAGCCACTGCTCCAACCGTTTCCTCAGTTGGTTGATCTGCCGCACAAAGTTTTTTTTTTCATGAAAAAACAAGCTAAATAATTTAAAGTATGTACAAAAATAAATAGATTTGAGTTCAGTCTAATGCAAATTTGTATTGTAGTAGCCTAATTTAGACATGCAATATTTGTAACCTATGTGATGATACGATTTAGCTGCACTGTACTTTATTTTGTAAAAAATATGAAAAAAAATTAATGAAATCGGGAAAAAGTCTAATTAACTAAACTATCTCCCGCTCTCATTATTAAAGGACCAGTGTCTCAACTTTCAAGGTAGCTAATTAACTAGCTATCTTGTATATGTATGAAGAACTTAAATGTATAAGATAATACGTGATTAGAGTTCGAACTCAGACTTTAAAACACTTTCATATTCCTTCCGTACTACTAAAATTGTAACATTTAATTTTCATTTTGCAAGTCACAAATTGTAAACTTTGTTTGTAAATGTATAATAAGTAATCAAATAATATACATATCGGAGATTATGTATCTCGGGTCGAATATTACAAACTTAATGGGATGGAGCCTTGTGGAGCGGTGTAGGGATCAAGTATATATCAACCAAGCACACACAATCCTCACTAACCCTATCATGGAGAGAATTTTGTTCCATTTAAAATTTCAGACTCCATAATAATTTCAAGAAAGGTTAAATTATATTCTCAATTTCTCACAGCCTTAAACGACTTTATCAAGTGGACTAATTTTCATTGCCTTTAACGAGTGGACTAATTCTCAATCCCGACTCTATTTGTCATACATACTTCGAACTTGAGTAGTATATTAGTATGTGGAGTACCATTCCTTGCCCATTTGTACCTTCCAGGAGCTTCCACTCAGTGATGATCACATGCACTCTTCTGTCTTAATCTACTTCTTTGCAATTTATTTTGTTTTTCCAAATTATTTTACAAAAATAAAATAAATATAAACGGTGCATTTCTAAATAAATAAAAATATGAAATGAATAAGATCAAAACATTATAAGGGCAATCATTCAAAGTCCCTTGAATGATAAAGGGTTAGAAAGTGCTGGTTACCATGTGATGGAAGGCAGCTTCTCATGCACCTTGCAAAAATCACCCCATTATTTGTGGGACAACCCTTTGAAATTACAATTCCGCCCTTCGTAATTTAGTATAATATCCACAACAACAAAAAATAATAGTTTAAATATGATTATTGTTTATTATTGTAATTGGAGTCCAAAATAATCTATTTAATTTTGATTTTATTTTTTAGCTTATTTATATTTTTTACTTTGTAGCTTTTTTTCTATTCTTAAAGTTTTTTTTTTTTTTTTTCGTTTATTATTTTTTTTTAGCAAAATTCTCATTTAGCTTTAATAATACTCCCAACTAAGATTAAAGTAGATAGATAATATTAAGTTTTTTATAATATGGCTACACCTTTCGTCTATATCACTAGGGATTAGACTTGTTGATAATATATTAAAGCAAAACACCCAAATTTGATCGATAAGTTTTGCACTGACCTTTCTGCCACCAAGGATATCATTGAAAAAATTAAAAAATAAAATAACTAAATATTAAAAAGTAAATAAAGAATATATCTTATCCAAAAAAAAAATTAAATAACTAAATTTAAGTAAAATAAAAATGAAAATATCTAACAACTTAATAGTATCTAATTAAAACTGAAAACAACAATATAAAAGAATATATCTTATTCAAATTTTTTAAAAAAAATTAAATAATTAAATATAAAAACATTAAAATAAATCGAAATATTTAACAACTACTAACCTCTACATCTAAAAACAACAATAAAAAAGCTAGAATATATCTTAGCCATTTTTTAAGAAAAAAAATTAATAACTAAATATAAAATAAACAAAATAAAAAAGAAATATCTAACAAATTAATAACTTCTAGATCTAAACCTCTATCTCACAACTGTTGATATATAGTTGAATGGTTTATGAATTGTAAATATTTTTATGCAATTTTAATTATCTTAAAATACTATGCACACATTCTTCCCTTGTATTATTTAACTTTGGATTAAAATTTAATCATGGATTAATATTTAATATTCAATCTTGGGATTAATATTTCACTATTATTAATGATATATTTTTGGATTAATATTTTAGTATTTAAATAATATTGATTAACAATATAACTTGAAAGTTTGGATTAATGATATTAAACCGAAACGTTTAACTTAGGATTATTATTGTTGTTGTTGTAAAACACCAAAACATGGCAAGTGTTACAAGCAACAAAAAGATCAAGTGATCTACAAAAAGTTGGAGGAGAGCCGAGATACAAACTAGGCCTCCACTCCTCTAACCATAGCGAATCCATCTTGGTGAAGATGTGAGCAGCTGCACGTGCCCTAATGTCCTGAGCCCTGGAGAATATCTGGATCAGCTTCAGAAGCGCAACAGCTCCCTTATCCAATTTTCTAAGGAAGAAAGGAAAAAAGAAGGAATCGTAGCCAATAGCTCTACACCGCCCCAAAACTTCTCCCGCTTTCCGTTATACGTTAGTATC
>SNQN01000339.1:59952-73999 GCA_008642245.1 Bassia scoparia | reverse complement strand
TTAATGGAGTACCAATCCCGCTCGAATCTAAATTAGTCTAACTCTAAATGAGGTTCGAAAATCAGACGATGATCCTTGCAACCTAACAAAGAATAATTAAATAAAGTTTATGAAATCTTTGTAAGTGTCAATGTAATTGTTGCCATGTTGTTGAGAATCCAAGCTTGTGAAAATATTATTAGGAGCCCCCACATGGATTATGCTAAAACACCTTCGTTCTTTCATCATTTATTAGATGATTAATTTCATAATTATTGATTTAGATTCGCCTCCTTTTTATTAATTAATAATATTTTCTGTTTGTCCTTTTCTTCATGCACTTTGATTGAATGAACCAACTCAACCAAGTTATTATGCAGTTAAGATGTTGTCCATTATACCTCATTATCTTCTGCTTGTAATGTTGGTTACTTTTGTTGGGAAACTTTTGTTGGTACTATTGTTTAATCTTTAAAATATGAATTCATTAAAATAAAATTGAGAACAATTTATAAAAAAATAGTAAAAGACATGTGTTTTAATTAAAAAAATACGTATTCGTCGTCTTAGGCATCCACAATAGTTCAAATCTCTAAAGATCCGTTATATTAACGGAAATCAATTGAAATGAACTAAACTGAAATATTTAACTTTGATTAATATTAATCTGTGATTAATATATAACTATTTAACCATATAATAATGAGATTAATATTTAACTATTATTAATAGTATTTATTTGGATTAAATATTTAATTATTTAACTTAGGTTGATATTTAACTTTGAATTAATATTAACAAGGTAACAAATGCAAGCAATGGTGCATAGCCTTTTAGAATAGTCAATTTTATTTGGATAAGATATACTTCGTATTTTTTTCATGTTATTTTAGATCTAGAAGTTATAAATTTATTACATATTTCCTTTTTTATTTACTATTTTTTATATTTAGTTATATAGTTTTCTTAAAAGTTTTATATAAGATATATTTTTAATTGTTATTTTTAGATCTAAATTTATTAAATTGTTAGATATTTCCGTTTTTATAGTTAATTATTTAATGGGATTTTTCCTCAGGTACCCCTGAGGTTTGGTAATCCTCGGGTACCCCTGAGTTTTAGAAATGCTCAGGTACCCTCCACCTCACACTAAATAGCTGAAATACCCTTAATAAGCCCTAAATCCGTTAAATGATTGACGCCGTTGTCTCTTAACCTTCATTTAACCCCTATCACTTGTTTATGGTTTAATCCTCTCACTTTCCTCCATTAATCTACCGCATACCTTCTCTCTCCTTCCTTCTTCCTACCTCATATCCAATTCCCACTCTCAGCACTAAATTAAAACAAAATCAAACAATCAACACCATCGTGATTTCGTGGTAGCCAACAAACCAGATCTGAAATTGCTTGGTTGCTAGACTTGCTACAGTGATTTACATATGATTTTGCCCTGAAATTGCAGCACCATCGTCGTGGTTCCTCCTCTCTTAAAAAAAATGCAGCCAAATCTCATTTCATCATCAACCACAGTCTTCCACCTCATTCCCAGACAATACCGTCATTTCACACCCCTTCATTTCTCCCTTTAAAATCTCACTGCATTTCATCAAAACACCTTCTGTGCAGCACCCCATCATCTCCGGCCTTCTTCTTCTTCTTCTTTCTTCTTCTCATCTCCCTTTTCTCTTCTCCTTCTCAGTTTCGACGCATAACCCTCCCCATTTCCGACGCCCCATTTCCCCATGGACCCCGTCAACGCCTGGGGAAACACCTCCCTCAAGAAAATCGACCCAGAAATCCACGACCTGATCGAAGAAGGAAAAGCGTCGCCAATGCCGCGAATCGAGCTCATTGCGTCGGGAAAACTTCACTCGTTCGACCGCATGGAAGCCCTCGGAAGCACCCTCACCAACAAATACTCGAGGGTATGCCCGGATGTGGCCAAAAATGGTGTAATTTTGTTTCATTGTTTGAATTGATTTAGTGGGAAAAAATGA
Source organism: Bassia scoparia (assembly GCA_008642245.1). NCBI lineage: Eukaryota > Viridiplantae > Streptophyta > Magnoliopsida > Caryophyllales > Amaranthaceae > Bassia > Bassia scoparia. Next base: position 72,020 of record SNQN01000339.1, on the reverse strand, counting down.
TTTAATTTTGTTCACCGATGATTTATACATAGATAAGTTTTCGAAGTTGAATTTTAGTGATTTTTCTCATATTTTGTTTTTTATTATTGGTTGTGAATTGTGAGTTGGTGAAGATGGAGGTTGAAGATGGGAGGTGATTAATGGAGGAGAAGATATATTAGGACTAATTAAATATTAGAGTGTTTAAGAGTTAATTAGAGTTTAAATTACATAAAAGACTAACGGTGTTAGTTTTCCATCCATAGTAAGGGTATTTCAACTATTTAGTGTGAGGTGGAGGTACCTGAGCATTTCTAAAAACTCAGGGTACCGAAGAATTAAGCAAAACCTCAGGCTCCTGAGGAAAAATCCTCTATTTAATTTATCTTTTTAATCTTTTTTGAAAGATAATTTCTTTATTTTCTATATTATATTTAGTGATGTTATTAATTGTTAGATATTTACGTTTTTATTTCATTGTTTTTCTATTTAGTCATTTAATTTATTGTTTTTATTTTTTTTGATAATATATATCTTTTTATTTACTCTTTTTTTATTTAGTTATTTTATTTTCTAATTTTTTAATAGTATCCTTGGGGAAAAAAGTCTTCACAAAAAATTATTTATTCGACCAAATTTGGGTATTTGCTTTATTATATAACACTAAGATAATCCCCGAACATATACTCGATTTTTAAATAAAATACAAAATATATGCATGTAAATCTAAACATATCTTTTTAAATGTGATTATTTCATAATAAAGTTTATTTTTGATAATAAATAGATTTATGTATGTTATATCAATTATATAAATGCTTAAATTTTACCCAAAGTACAATATTAACCTTAATTAAATAATTTTACAATTTTATGCAATTGATAATATTAATTTAATAAATAATAATAGATAAAATATAATAAGGGGGATGAGAGATAAAATTGGGAGGGAAAACATAAAGGGTGGGATAGCTTTAATAATATAATAAGATAAGATAGATAGATAGATAATATTTAAGTATTTTTAATAATATGGAATATATCTCTATCGACTAATTAAACTATGTTATATTATAAAGCAAACACCCAAATTGATCGATAAGTTTTGCACTGACCTTTCTCGCACCAAGGATATCATTGAAAAAATTAAAAAATAAAATAACTAAATATTAAAAAGTAAATAAAAGAATATATCTTATCCAAAAAAAAAAAATTAAATAACTAAATTTAAGTAAAATAAAAATGAAAATATCTAACAACTTAATAGTATCTAATTAAAACTGAAAACAACATATAAAAGAATATATCTTATTCAAATTTTTTAAAAAAAATTAAATAATTAAATATAAAAAACATTAAAATAAAAATCGAAATATTTAACAACTTACTAACCTCTACATCTAAAAACAACAATAAAAAGCTAGAATATATCTTAGCCATTTTTAAGAAAAAAAATTAATAACTAAATATAAAAATAACAAATAAAAAAGAAATATCTAACAAATTAATAACTTCTAGATCTAAAACCTCTATCTCACAAACTGTTGATATATAGTTAATGGTTTATGAATTTGTAAATATTTTATTGGCATTTTTAATTATCTTAAAATACTATGCACACATTCTTCCCTTGTATTATTTAACTTTGGATTAAAATTTTTATCATGGATTAATATTTAATTATTCAATCTTGGGATTAATATTTCACTATTATTAATGATATATTTTTGGATTAATATTTTAGTATTTAAATAATATTGTATAACAATATAACTTGAAAGTTTGGATTAATGATATTAAACCGAAACGTTTAACTTAGGATTATTTATTGTTGTTGTTGTAAAACACCAAAACATGGCAAGTGTTACAAGCAACAAAAAGATCAAGTGATCTACAAAGAAGTTGGAGGAGAGCGAGATACAAACTAGGCCTCCACTCCTCTAACCATAGCGAATCCATCTTGGTGAAGATGGAGCAGCTGCACGTGCCCTAATGTCCTGAGCCCTGGAGAATACTGGATCAGCTTCAGAAGCGCAACAGCTCCCTTATCCAATTTTCTAAGGAAGAAAGGAAAAAAGAAGGAAATCGTAGCCAATAGCTCTACACCGCCCCAAAAACTTCTCCCGCTTCCTTATACGCTAGTATCTATTATTATTATTATTATTATTATTATTATTATTATTATTTATTATATTATATTATTATTATTATTATTATTATTATTATTATTTATATGCAGTCAATTCTATTACACGAGTTGTGTACTAATCCTACAAATGCTAGTGCGCCTAACTGATATACTTGACCTGAGCGGATGTCTCTTGGCTCCTGAGCGGTCGCTTGAAATAAGATTTCATGCTTGCTTCTTTTGCTCAATTTCCAACTTCGAGCTTCCAATTCTATCATGTACCCAACTTGTCGAAGTCCCAATCTATTATTATTATTATTATTATTATTATTATTATTATTATTATTATTATTATTATTATTATTATTATTATTATTATTATTATTTAATGCAGTCAATTCTATTACACGAGTTGTGTACTAATCCTACAAATGTAGTCGCTCTGARATTGAGCGGTSTCTCCTTGGCTCTGAGCGGTCGCTTGAAATAAGATTTCATGCTTGCTCTTTTGCTCAATTTCCAACTTCGAGCTTCCAATCTATCYTGTACCCAACTTGTCGAATCCAAATCTCCAAACTCCTAATGTCTCCCAATACATGRCGAGCACTTACAKAATATCTCAACTACATATCAAAGCAAGTGAAACGCCAAATAGATTTCAACAAAATGCGCCAATTTTCACATAAAGTTCAAGAACTCAAGGTTGATGCAAAGAAACATAAAATGATGAGACAAATACGAGCAATAAAGACCAAAATAGGCTAGAAGAATTAAGGACTATAGGAGTGAATTAAGTGGTGTCAAGGTGTTTGAAAGAAAAGCTTTGTCATAATATTTCTTAGCACATTTTAGTTGAGTTGAACATGCTTCAAAAGGAGCGCTTGTATGAGTTAATTATCTATAGCTTTATGAGATATCCAATAAGAATACTGGGATTAGAGAAATCAAGTACMCAAAGGTGGTGATGAGTGTCAAACTATAATCCGGATGGATGGTGGGTTTTTGAAAGTAAACAAAGAGTAGCAATAATTTGTATTTGCGAAAAAAATTTGTAGTTTTTTTCTTACCAATTTGATTACGATTTTTATACACACTAGAATTAAAAACCTTGGATTAGTTARTGTTTTCATTAGGTTTGTSATTTATAATCTTAAAAATCATTTCAAATCCGAATATCGCAACATCGAATTCGTTATATTTATTACCGTTGAAAATGATATATACTTTAGAATTAAAATANCCCTCACCAACAAATACTCCGAGGGTATGCCCGGATGTGGCCAAAAATGGTGTAATTTTGTTTCATTGTTTGAATTGATTTAGTGGGAAAAAATGATTTAATTTTGTTTCACCGATTGATTTATACATAGATAAGTTTTTCGAAGTTTGAATTTTGTAGTGATTTTTCTCATATTTGTTGTTTTATTATTGTGGTTGTGAATTGTGAGTTGGTGAAGATGGAGGTTGAAGATGGGAGGTGATTAATGGAGGAGAAAGATATATTAGGGACTAATTAAATATTTAGAGTGTTTAAGAGTTAAATTAGAGTTTAATTACATAAAAGACTAACGGTGTTAGTTTTCCATCCATAGTAAGGGTATTTCAACTATTTAGTGTGAGGTGGAGGGTACCTGAGGCATTTCTAAAAACTCAGGGGTACCCGAAGAATTAAGCAAAACCTCAGGGGTACCTGAGGAAAAATCCRCTATTTAATTTATRTTTTTAATTTTTTTGATAAGATAATTTCTTTTATTTTCTATATTTATATTTAGTGATGTTATTAATTTGTTAGATATTTACGTTTTTATTTCATTGTTTTTKTATTTAGTCATTTAATTTATTGTTTTTATTTTTTTGGATAAGATATATTCTTTTTATTTACTCTTTTTWWWWTTWYMTWWTTTWWTTTRRWAWTTTTTTAATAGTATCCTTGGGGAAAAAAGTCTTCACAAAAATTATTATTCGYCCAAATTTGGGTYTTTGCTTTATATATAACACTAGATAATCCCCGAACATATACTCGATTTTTAAATAAAATACAAAATAATGCATGTAAAATCTAAACATATCTTTTTAAATGTGATTATTTCATAATAAAGTTTTATTTGTGATAATAAATAGAATTATGTATGTATATCAATTAATAAATGCTTAAATTTTACCCAAAGTACAATTATTAACCTTAATTAAATAATTTTACAATTTTTATGCAATGATAAATATTAATTAATAATATAATAATAGATAATTAATAAGGGGGATGAGAGATAAATTTGGGAGGGAAAACATAAAGGGGTGGGATAGCTTTAATAATATAATAAGATAAGATAGATAGATAGATAGATAATATTTAAGTATTTTTAATAATATGGAATATATCTCTATCGACTAATTAAACTATGTTATATTATAAAGCAAACACCCAAATTTGATCGATAAGTTTTGCACTGGACCTTGTCTGCACCAAGGATATCATTGAAAAATTAAAAATAAAATAACTAAATATTAAAAAGTAAATAAAGAATATATCTTATCCAAAAAAAAAAATTAAATAACTAAATTTAAGTAAAATAAAATGAAAATATCTAACAACTAAATAGTATCTAATTAAAACTGAAAACACAATATAAAAGAATATATCTTATTCAAATTTTTTAAAAAAAATTAAATAATTAAATATAAAAACATTAAAATAAAATCGAATATTTAACAACTTACAACTCTACATCTAACAACAATAAAAAGCTAGAATATATCTTAGCCATTTTTTAAGAAAAAATTAATAACTAAATATAAAAATAACAAAATAAAAAAGAATTCTAACAAATTAATAACTTCTAGATCTAAAACTCTATCTCACAACTGTTGATATATAGTTGAAATGGTTTATGAATTTGTAAATATTTTTATTGCATTTTTAATTATCTTAAAATACTATGCACACATTCTTCCCTTGTATTATTTAACTTTGGATTAAAATTTAATCATGGATTAATATTAATTATTCAATCTTGGGATTAATATTTCACTATTATTAATGATATATTTTGGATTAATATTTTAGTATTTAATAATATTGATTAACAATATAACTTGAAAGTTTGGATTAATGATATTAAACCGAAACGTTTAACTTAGGATTATTATTGTTGTTGTTGTAAAACACCAAACATGGCAAGTGTTACAAGCAACAAAAAAATCAAGTGATCTACAAAGAGTTGGAGGAGAGCCGAGATACAAACTAGGCCTCCACTCCTCTAACCATAGCGAATCCATTCTTGGTGAAGATGTGAGCAGCTGCACGTGCTAATGTCCTACCCTGGAGAATCTGGATCAGCTTCAGAAGCGCAACAGCTCCCTTATCCAATTTTCTAAGGAAGAAAAGGAAAAAAGAAGGAAATCGTAGCCAATGCTCACACCGCCCACAAAAACTTCTCCGCTCCGTTATACGTAGTTATATTATTATTTATTATTATTATATTTTATTTTATTATTTATTTATTATTATTATTATTATTATTTATTATTATTATTTATTATTAGCAGTCAATTCTTATTACACGAGTTGTGTACTATCCTACAAATGTAGTCGCTCTTGACATTGAGCGGTGTCTCCTTGGCTCTGAGCGGTCGCTTGAAATAAGATTTCATGTCTTGCTCTTTTGCTCAATTTCCAACTTCGAGCTTCCAATCTATCATGTACTCAACTTGTCGAATCCAAATCTCCAAACTCTATTGTCCCAATACATGCCGAGCACTACAAATTCTCATACATATCAATAGCATAGTGAATAGCCAAATAGTTTTAACAATATGCGTCCAATTTTCACATAATTCAAAACTCAAGTTGATGCAATAAGAACATAAAAATGATGAGACAATATACGAGCAATAAAGACCAAAATAGGCTAGAAGAATAGGACTATAGGAGTGATTTAAGTGGTGTCAGTTGTGTTGAAAGAAAAGCTTTGTCATATTTTCTTAGCACATTTTAGTTGAGTTGAACATGCTTCAAAAGGAGCGCTTGTATGAGTTATTATCTATAGCTTTATGAATGATTATCAATAAGAATACTGGATTAGAGAAATCAAGTACGCAAAGGTGTTGATGAGTGTCAACTATATATCCGTGATGGATGGTGGTTTTTGAAAGTAAACAAAGAGTAGCAATAATTTTATTTGCGAAAAAATTTAGTTTTTTCTTACCAATTTGATTAATTTTATACCACTAGTAATAAACCATTGGATTAGTATGTTTTCATTAGGTTTTGTGATTATAATTCTTAAAATCATTTCAAATCCGAATATTTCGAACATCGAATTCGTTATTATATTATACTCGTGAAAATGATATATACTTTAGAATTAAAATACATATTATTTTTTATTGCACATTTTTATAGAAACGAAAAAACAAAAATAATAAAGATAAAAAGTCCATTGTTATGTTATATGACAACTTTGCAAGTATAAGAATTTAAAATATTTACCCAGATTCAATTTAAATACAAAGTGACTTAAAACTTGAAAGTTTTTTATTTTTTATTTTTATATATTATTCATTCGGACGCTTGCTTTTTCTATAGTATACATTAAATAATTAGATTTATGCTTCTGCATACTTTATATAATGATATGGGATTTATGAAACATTCTTTTCTCAAATACTCGTTTATTCTTTAAATAAATACTACGGAGTATAAATTATAGGTAGCTAATGTGCAGTTGATTTATTTTCCTTTTATTTTATACCCAAACCTCACCTCAATTTCATACCCATTCTAACTTTCCAAATCCCCATAATCTATAACCCATAATAAGAGTTTCGATTTTCAAACCTCAAAATCCAAAAGCAAACCTCGTGAACAAACCCTTTATTGTTGGATGTCTTAATTTGCAAATTAAGCAATATTTTTCATAGAAGAATGAACATTGTGTAGGGTAAACATTATACACAACACCCCTACCCCAAAAAATAAAATAAAAATCCTATTCATAAAACATGATCATTTTATATCTGAAAATAAAGAATAGGGATTTTTTCCCATATACCTCTGACTTTAAGCCTAATAACTTATATACCCCGTGTTTTTAGAAATAGCTCATATACCCCTCACATTAGAGAAAATAGCCCAAATACCTTAATGAGGCCAAAACCGTTAAATAGTTAACACCGTTAGGATATTTTTTTCCAATTAACCTCTAATCAACGTAATTAACCCATAATCTCATCTCTCTCTCCATTGTTCAACCTTCATCCTTCTTTCTCCTCTTCCTTCCTACCTCCATTAACCCATAATCTACATGAAGATTTGAAGTTGCACACTAATAACAGTTAGCTTAATCTTGCAACCAAACTTCAGTGAGCAAGTGAGTGAGAGTGTTTGAAGATTGAAAGATTGCAGTTTTGAAGATTGAAATGTTTGTTTGAAGATTGAAGAATGTGTTGTCAGCTCTAAAATTGCAATCATCCACCTGTCGCACTTCGTCGGAAAACCCACTTCAAATTCGCCGGAAACCTAACCTCATCTCATCTCCGACATCAATTCTTCGCCCCACCTCGTCCATTCACAGTGCACTCATTTCAATCATCGGAAAATGCGCCTTCTTCTCACTCAATGCCACATCACCGTCTCAGTTCACTCTCAAGTTGTAGTGATTCAAGCAGAACATACCCTAATTCAAGCAGAACATAAATTGGAAGGGTGAACAGCAATTTCGAGCACAAATTCAGCAGAACATACCTTCGCTGATATCGGACCTGTTTTCAGTTTCTTGGCTACTGATGTTGCTGCTCAACTCATGAATCATGTCAGCTTATTCTTCGTTGCCTGATCTCTTGTTCTCTAATGTCGAATATTGCATGAACCAATTCGAATTTTGTTTTGTGTTTTGTTGAAATTTTTGGTACAATTGATTCTCGAGCAATGCTTTAGTTTTGTTTGAAAATGGAGATTGAAAGATTGAGTTTGTTTTTTTTATTTCTTTTTATTTTTGATAATCAAAGAGGTGTTTGAGGAAAATTGGGTTAGAGGGTGAATTATAGATTTAATTGACTTGAATTAGGAGTTAAATGGATGGAAGTCTAACGGTGTTAGCTTTTCCATCCATAGTAAGGGCATAGGGGATTTTGTCTAATGTGGGTATATGAGGTGTTTCTAAAACACGGGGGTATATCATATTGGTTATTAGGCTTAAAGTCAGGGGTATATGGGGAAAAATCCCAAAGAATTAAGTTAACAATTAGGTACTAACATTTGAAGTTTTCACCTTTTGGGTACTTACTTATTTTATTCACCTTTAGGTACTCATCCATTAAATTAAGTTAACCATTATTTAAAGCACTACTAATTATAATACAATTTATTAAACAATAATTTTATCAAATAATATATACTCATAATAGAATATAATATTGTGAAATTAATTTATTTCATTTAAATAATTATATAGCCATATCCAGTTTCACAGGCTACAACAAATAGATTCATAGTACAGAATATTTGAACAGTCGTTTGTATTCTATCCATATTATGCAAAATAAACAAAATAAATAAATTAACTAATCGTGACCAAAAAAAATGTAGAAAAGAAAAAGGTATAATTAAAACGTAACTTAATTACTTGTACTAAAATAAAAAACAATTAAAATATTAATCCAAAGTAAATACTCCGTATGTAATTCCATAAATTTCATTAAAAAGGCATTTTCATTTATTACCGAATTTAAAATTTAGAAAAACATGGTATTCACACATATAAAACCCTCAACGTGTCAACATTTATATGGAGTCTACCCCAAAATGAAAAATCGGTAGAATACATTTAATCCAAATAAAACGAAAGAAAATAATATTATTAAAGTTTTTAAAAAAAAAATAATAATTGTACCATGGTTAATAGTGACTTAAAATAATATGGTTAAATTACCTAATTAATCGTACGAGTACCCAAATAGTGAAGAAATAGGTGATTACTCAAAGCGTGAAAACCCCTCGAATGTTAATACAACAAATGTTAGTTTAACTCGAAAATAAACAAAACTTTTTTAAACGAATGAACAATGTGGAAAAATAATGTTCATAGAATAACATTGTAAAATTAATGAACATTGGATCATTCGATGCTGTTAATTAATAATTTTGAAACAAATTAAAATTCTCTCTTCAATAACACAAAGATTTCTAAAAAAAATTTACATTTTTCTAGGAGGAAGTTGAAGTGTGTAGATGAAAAAAATTGTTAAAATAATTTAAAGAGCATATCATTCTTTTTTTTTACGAGACATATTATATCAATCTTGCTTTTACTAAAATTATTTTGTCTAATTTAATTGTTTTCCCCGAAAGATTTCTCCAAGAAATGAAACTCRCAAATTGCAGTAGCGTTATGAAACGTTGCAGTTCGGCCAATAGATCTATTATGGTCTCGGACAAATGTTCATTTCTGAAACTAYAAATGTTCATTTTCGAAAATAGAAATGTTCATTTCCGAAAATATAAGTGTTCATTTTCAGATATGAACATTTACATTTGAAAATGAACATTTCACATGTTGAGATGAACATTTTTAGTTTCGGAAATGAACATTTGCCCGGGACCATGATCCCGGGACCATTATAGAATTTGCACAGTTCGGCACAATGGCAAATCACCTTTTAACTCTGGGCTAGTAGGATAGTACTGTACTTGTAGCAAAGAGAATTGGGCTGAAACTTTTCAGATTGGGCTGTCTAACTAAGCCATCATACATTCATATGTGTGGAACTGTGGACTGTGGACCGAGTACGGACAAACACAAAACATATACGAAGTACCGAGTACTACAAATGTTAAGATTTTGACCTATTAATCAGGTTAATTGTCACGTGTCGTTTTGTTATTAATTATAATTAAAATTAAACTAAATTAATCAAAAATATAATTATATTCAATTAATAAACAACCTAACACCCTCCCTCCACCACCACACCACCTGCCACCCACCACCTTCCACCACACACCGCCACAACTTGCCACCACCTCCTCCTCCTCCCTCCCTCTCATGCATCACTTCACCCACCAGCCCACCTCACCCTGGCCACATCACCTACCCACACAACCACCACATCACAGCCAGCACCCCTCAACACCACCAAAGCTAACACCCCTCAACACCACCAAAGCTAACACCCCTCACCACCACCAAAGCCAACGACCCACCTCACCTTACAACCACCACAACCACACGACTCGCCTCGCCTCACCACACACCACTATCACCAACCACCACAGCCACACGACCCACCTCACCACGCACACAACCAGCCATCACTAGCACACCGAAACCAACACCACGATGCATTCTTAGCCCACGCACCATCACACCAGAGAGAGAGGAGATAAGCGAGTTTTTAATTAAAAAATAAATAAATTTGAGTTTAACTTGCAATACAGGTTGCAAATAATTGGGTTCATTTTTGGAAGATACCCCAAATGTCAGATTATCTTGAAATAAGCGAAAAGTGGATTTATTTTTTGAAGAACTATGAAAGATGAGATTATTCTTGTTAATAATTTTTCTTTTTATATATTTTATCTCATATTTTCACCCAAAAGCTTTATTCTTATTTTTTTTTTATACGGCAAGATTGACGAGTGCACCCTGCAGAGGGAGGAGGGGGATAAATCCCCAACAAAGTGTTGGGGGTGAGAGTCGAACCCGGGGCACGGCCCTGAGATTCGGGGATGAGTGCCACTGCACTCCACTCCACTTTTCACCCAAAATCTTTAGTTGAGTATTACCTAGAAGTGCTTTTTTGGATGTATGTAAAAAGTAAAAAATCATGAATTTTCAATACCCATGAAATGTAAATTACATAAGAAATGCCATGACCTCTCAAAAAAAGAAAAAAAGAAATGCCATTATTACTCGTGGGAATTATTACTGTCCATGAGAATTTTGGCTACGGGAACTATCTAAATTTATGAATTCCTCCATTTTGTGAGAAGTAGAACTCCCCATAAAACCTTTGTTCCGAAATTATTGTACTTCAATTCGTATATCGAACAAGTGCACACGTCCTAGAAAATCTAACTACATATATTTAGTTGTCAACCAAACAATGTGTTAGCTTAACTATTAGAATCACATTTGAAATTTACTTCYTTGTTTACTAGTAAGAGCATCTATAATASCAAGCTASAAACCTTGTAACTTTGTTTGCCACATCATCTTTTCAAMCTKTYTCATTTTCGAMCTATAYTTATTCACAATGTAAAGTTGCAAATCTTGTAGCTTAAAATWTAATGACATAGTGYAAAAAAAGGAAGTAAGAGATGGTTGAGCTTGTAGCTCAAGTCAACAAAGCTAAAAGGTTTGTCTAAGCTACAAGTCCATGCAAGCTTGTAGCTTGAAACTTTCAATTTTGCAAGCTAGTCCTTTAAGGTCGTCATTGTGAATGCTCTAAGTAAACGAAAAACTTTCAATAATTGGATTAAGATCCTTAAGATTTTAAAATAAGTTAATGGATCAATTAGTATACAAATAAATGTTGCGGTCCATTTAAAAATAGGAGGGAAAGAAAAGTAAAAAAAAAAAAAGAAAAAGAAAAAGACAAAAGGTTATGGTTTCTGCCAAGATACGTGTGTAAATTAAGTTTAGATTAAGAAGTTAAAAGGGGTAATATGATAATTTTGCCATTAAAAAGTTACCAAACAAGGAAAGTTGTATAATTGTTGAAACTTTTTTGTTATACACAAAAAAATAAATTGTTGAAAGTTTTTTGTTATAGATGGAGTAGTTCACGTTCTTATCACAAAAGAAACCCTCAACCATGCAAGATAATTTGACAATGAGGGCTCCACATGAAGTTGGGCCCACTCACGTGCCGAAAGAACAACACCTATATTTTACAACCCTCCCTCATATTGCTATATACAACTCTCCCTCGCGTAATAATATAATGGGCAGCAAAAGTTATA